>JADANN010000150.1:295000-448156 GCA_018806985.1 Angiostrongylus vasorum | reverse complement strand
TGTTCTATTCCAGCTACTTGCAGGAGAACAGCTGCACAAAGTCCTACCATGGGTGAGAAAAGTGCCTGGCTCGGCCCAAAAAATCAGGCTGAGGCACGGGACGAAGTCACGCGGGACCACCAAGCATTCCTTGACTTGAATCGTGCGGCCTAAGCTTACTAAGGTTTCCATCTTTCCCAGATCGGCAAATTGGTAATGAGTCGATACATCGGTAGGGCGCCACAAGTCATTGAAAGGCCAAATATGCACTCGATCACATCGAACGATGCTACGAATGGTGTCGAATGCATGGCGCATCCCTAAGGGATCGATCAACAGAGCGAGCTGAGTTCTTTTCACAACGAACACCCACATCGCGAGGACGAACGCCTGTGGGACAATCTACACGAATAAGCGCAGCTAGCCACAATACTTTTTATTAGAACCTCGTGTTAGCTTAATCACCTAAGAAAATATCGGAGACGGCATCCAATTTTTCCAACAGGATTCAATCATTGTAGAAAACACGACCTGGATTATTCTCAGAGGCCTTTATCAGGAGTTCACTATACTCACCGCTCAACATAAATATAAATCAACAGGACCACTACACAGAATGCGACCCGATAATCAAAGCTCGGGACAGCAACAGTCTATTTCTCGCGCCGCTGAGAGAAAACTGTCCCAGTCGATATTGCCGCGAACGTCATAGGTTTGCTTTTCTGTCCTCCAACGTATATTAGTCTATGTTTCTTTAGTTCTTTTTGGTTGAAAGATGTGAAAAATTCTCAGCATGTGGACTGCGTTACTTGATTATTATTTAGTTATCGTGCGATATTTCACAATGACCAGACATTTTGAGCGACTGTCTTCTTAGGGCACCGTTCAGATACTCCAGTGATGGAATCGGCAAAGAAACGCCAGAGGGGCGTCCTGCCTAAACTTGAAACGCTGATGGAGGACTTGGAATTTCATCAGGGAAGGTCCCGTACAACAAACCGGACTTCAGAACGCTGTGTATGGCTTCTTTTAAATTCGTCAACATGAAATAGGAATAGTCACATTCCCATTCGTCTTATTTCTTGCCTACTTTTGGAATGTTCAGGAATCAAAGAAGGAAGTTACTCGGATAAGTGCTCGAAGGACAAACGATCCGGAGTTGGATGTCGATGAAGCGGAACTAAAATACATTGGTGCAAATCTCCGGTACCTCCTCAGCGATTATCCATCCTTGGTGAGAAGGGCTTATCGTGGCGAGACGGGACAGATGCGTATATGTTTCTTGTTGCTGTTCCTTTTGCTTTGCTTTTTCTTTCAGTTGATCTGGTTATGTCTGTCGATTCTGTTCATTCAGAATAATTGCATGTTGTACATCTAACCAGTCTCTGTGTTCAAAGAGTCCCTTGTCAAGCATCTGTGATTTGATCATGAAGACAAATAAAAAAGGGTAAAGCTTTTGGCGTTGGTCTATCTCTGAGGGATGCGCCATGCATGATACCTGCCGTTTCCAATGAGTCGAGGTGGCCTACAGATGTATCGAGCCAGTGTTGCTTTCCTCCCAGTTTAGTCTGGTACCAATTTGCAGACCACGGAGGCATCGTTGCCTATCCTGGAAAGATGAAAGGCTAGGTGAGCCTGCGGCGCTGGGATCGATCCCATCTGTATTGCGGGGCTCTTGCGATCACTGCGCTACACGCGCGATCATGAAGGAGTGGTAGAGAAATGTGAAGAATTGGAATCCGGTCATCATTCCTGCCTATGGAGAGAATGAGTGCTCAGTGGTGGCTCAATGCTTATTCCTTTAGCGTTCTTTCAGCTCCACCTACTGCCACCTTGATCAAATCATTTAAAAGTTGCTGGTTGATGGCTACAACGAAAGAAGACGGCGACTTGTTGAGTGGAATTGAAACTGAGACGATTACGAGGGACAGTTCACGCAGCGATCCTGATGGCTGTTTACGTTTCAAAGAAGTTCGTGCATGTGGGGATTTAGGAGTGAATGGGAGGGACTTCTATGGAATTAATGTAGAATAGCTCTTAGATTTTATCCACATTTTCTGTACCAAATGTGGATAAAGCAAACGTAGATTGAACTCTTGTTCGATGCTTCGGATCTGTGCTCTGGACTGGCCTCGAGGGCAAATACCCACGTATGTTCTTCGTTTTTTGAATAAAGTATTATCTGCTTTTTTTTATCTTTGTAATCACCATGATCGCTGCGCTGCTTCGTCGATCTTACTCGGGTTTTATCCTCTCTTCGATGACAATAATCTTGTAAGCTTTTCGTTTTCCGTGCAGTCATATTTTACACCTTTCGAAGGGCTTACCTTTAGGATTGGATATAGCTACTTGGTTGCCTTGTCTGCCTGAGGTGCACTATACATTGCAGGCGCGACCAAAATGCCTTCATTAGCAGCGCACCATCTGATGAGTACGTTGAAAGATGGTTGTACAGCTTTAAGAATGGTTGCAGCTAAGAAGATTAGTCTAATTTATCCCTCCAGCTAATCATTAGCGTGTTTTGGAATTCTGTACGACGAGATTTCATCAAGCAGTATTTGAAATTTGTATGGTTTCTTCTTCTTTGCAATTTTTTTTTGCTTCACATTTGATCATTTGGAGCGCCAGTAGCGCAGTGGTCGGAGACGCCTTGCGATACGCATGGGATCTCACCGCGCGTCATAGGCCCACCAAGTCTTCTATCCCTCTAGGTCGGCAAATTGGTGCCATACTTGTATGGGAGGATCACAGGATTGGCTCGATACATCGGAGGGCCAACACGAGTGATTGTAGAGGCCAGAAATGCATTCAGTCACCGCCAACAGTGCTTAATGAAGTCGAATGAATAGCGCATCGCGCACGAATTCACTACCGCCCAGAGCCTTATCTCTTATCCTTTTATTTTATCAGATTGCCTGATAAGTTTTATTTCTGGTCGTCGTTATAGATTGTTGTTCGGAATGCAGACATATTGTCGCGTGGTACCATTGTTAGTATAAGGTTGGCGGCATACGAAGAACGTGTTACCAGGTTGTGAATAGTTCTCGGCTACAGCGTTGTCGTCGTTATATACAGTTCTTTAGAAGGCTGTTGTTGACTTCCAGCCACGGTCGACAGTGATATATACCTGCTACTACACTAGAGTTTTTCAGTTAACTGTAGAGTCCCTCGGATGCTCCAAAAAGTGAAAGAGAAATTTAAGCGAAGGAATCCGCATAAGGTACTCTTATCACATGCTACTTTGTATTTTCATCACGATTTAGTTGCGAATCTCTTGCCACAGCCCGATATTTGATTCGTGAGTGGAATCAAGTGGAGCAAGGTCATGGTGTTCGGTATGCATTAGCGGCCGGCTTAGCTTTCACTTCGCGTTCGTTAGAGAACGAAGATTTGCTAGCTGATTCCTCAGGACAACTTTGCTCTTAAGTAGATTTTTGTTTACCCTCCGGTTTGCTCCAAAAGTTTGAAGTTTGAGAAATACTTCAAATTTTATGAAACCGATCTGGTGTAAAGATGACCTTTTAAAAGAAATTTTCCATAAAGTATGCGGTTTGATTTCCAAGCGTTATACACCACTACAAGTCGTTAAAATGTAGAGCACGACCATCGTCGTCATGAAAATAAACCTAAGCAACGAGGTCAAAACGTCATCGTGAATTTATTGTGGTCTGAAGCTGCTTATTAAGATACAATATTTAACGCTTGTTTTTCGACAGTTACGAAAACTTCTGCATCACTCCAGTAGTTATGGAGCTTTGAGCTTATCTAATTCATAGAAAAAACTTCCGTGTACAGCGGCGAGGGATGTGGTATGCAGAGTAGTGCATAATTTCTATAGGAAACATCAGTTATATGCTCTCTGAGAGTTCAAAACCGTCCAGAAATAGTTGAGATTTATTTTATTTTATCAGATTTCCAACTTAGGCACTGCATAACTAGGCAAAAAGCACGCAGGAAAAACCATACTGTTGAATGCTGGACGAGATCTCTCTTTTGAATTTTTGATTTGAAGTACGAATGCGCGACGTAGGAGACACCGAGAAAATACTCTTTATGGCCACCTCCAACAAGTCGAGATTCTCCCTTGGTAGAATAAGATAATTTGTTTATTATGGGGTCAGTGTATAAATTCCCACTGGTGTTTACTTCACTACATTGCTTTAATTTATTGATTAATAAAACTCATCACGAGCTGAAATGTGTCAGGAGGGGGCGATTGCTTCTGCATCACATTCACTGGAATGAACGCGTTTAAGGAACTGTGTGTTAAAAGTCATTTATTGTTTTGGTTATGTTCAACAATTAAACCTTCTGGTGAGTTGCTAACTACAATTTTGAGAGGAGATAAAATTTGTGCCTTTATGCCCCTGGCTGCTTAGTGCTTTTAGACATCGTGTTTCGTTTTTGCCATTCTAGCTGTTTTATGTTATTTCGGATCTTTTTTCTTTGCATTATATGATACTGATGAGCTTCACGAACATTCGTCACGTCGTCGATCTCAGAGAAGCCAATGAAGTAATAGATGTTAGGATTCCGGATAGGCTTATCGTAGAGGATTTTGAAATGAAGCAAACATTGCCTGCTGTGCTCATTATTTGCAACGCACATGTTAGGCCTTCTATCGATTTTTAACTGACTTAACTTTTATTTTTCGTCAGTTGTTATTTTTTCTTTGCTGTTTATATTTTAATGTCGTCAACTCGTTTTCTTCGGCGCTGTTATGTAGGAAAAGTAAAAGTCTTTCGTAATGTTTTCATAATAAGCCTATTTGATCTTTTTCAGGATCGTAGTGAAGATAGCGCGGATCGTACAGCTAGATTCGTTAGAGATACGTATGTTGAGCTAATCTGGTTTGATTCAGACGGATTACCTAGCATGGCTACACTCGATTCTAAGGATATTATCCATTTTCTCAGTAAATTGAGCGAGGTATGAATGCTACACATATATATACATATATATATATATATATATATATGCATTTATACATATAAACATGTAGTGTATGCACGTATGTGTGCCCATATACATATATTTATGTATGTATGCACGTATTTGTGTATGATTCTGTGTATTTATATATACATTCGTCCTTACTATAGACTGGGCTGCGAAATATTTAATTCACATTGGCGGCTTTTGATTTTTCTGAGATGCACGAGACAGGTGATTCTCCACTGCGGAGCTTAACAGATTTGATACATGCCTACCCCGACAACGCAAGCAGGTACTCTTTGCTTTTAAAGAAGGATTTTTATGGGTTTCTTCATGGTGTGCTTTTTAGATTGGTCCTATCATTCTGTAGTAGAACTGCTCTCCCGATTGCTGCTCCCACCAGTTCTTAAAGTAGCGCGTCAGTTGCGTGCAGACTAGGTTGACAAGACATAAGTCTTCTTTCTGATGCAGCAGTTTTTTCAAGCAGTGGCAATTTTGGAACACTAATTACGGTGACGATTTTGATGAAAAAGGTGTGGTGAACAACTGATTTGATATTTCCCGTTATGTTTGTCACTCAGAGCTGTTGATACCACTTAAACAAATGTTATTGAATGCGGAAAATTAATGCAGTTTATGTATTTCGTTGACAAAATAGTTCATTCTGTTCTCACCGCTTGGAGTTCTATCTATTATCGAATTAGGGAGTACATGTTCACTTGAATACTTGGATGACCCTTCTTCACTGGTTGTGTGGGCAAAGCATAGCTTCCATTTGTTTCGCTCTGGCGTAGTCACCGTCTTTGGTAGTGGCCTACTTCGAACATGGTGACGTCTGCAAGACCCATTCTGTATTCCTGAAATCGTTGTCATCTGCGAGCGCAGATGTTTGACGTTAGCGACATGCTCATCCGCCCATCGTTTGGATAGGCTTTGAAGAGTACACTTCCATTCTCTTGGAGCCCATTCCACTGTTCTTTTCATCCGTCTGTCATCTGTCCTTTTTACTCTGTGACTGCCTGTGTCTCGCTATTGATGTGTATTCTCTGGTATCACGAAGATGCTATTGGTTTCGAGAACCTGAGCTGCGCATTCCGGCTAGACGTGTGAGTACCGGTTAAATTTTACAAGACATTGTTCAAACATTGTTCAAACGCTCTGTGGGCGATGCGCACATTTTTTGACCTGATTGAAATATCAGTCCACATTTTTAATTCATAACAGAATACTGGCAGGACTGTTCAATCGGTAAGGAAAGCGGGGATTTTCGGGTTTGTTAGTTGATCGGTGGCTTCTTTATGTGACTTGAACGCAGCCCGAACTGCTCTCCTTCTTTATCTGATTTCCCTTCTTCATGTGGATCTCCATGTTCATTTATCGCCGAAAGTATACGAGTAAGGTAGTATGATTGCTTTCGCATCATCGGTTGTTTATGACCTGGGTCTTCATCCTATTTATGTGCAGTCCAATTTTTTTCCACTTCGTTGAGTTCATTGAACATCATCTCTGCGTTACTGGTACTTCTCAAGTCGATAACGATGTCATCCGCGGAACGAATGTTTGATAGGAATGTACCCATCAGTACGAATGCATTTCTCGCCCCCAATCGAGTGATTTAATCATGCATAGCAGTGCGGCAGTGAGCTGATTTGGCGATATTATGTCGACTCGTCGAACCCCTTTTCCTATGGATGTGGTGAGGGTTCGGTGAGAAAGCTGTATATTTGTGCTAAAGTTCCGATAACGGTCTGCTAACGTTCTTATATAGGATGGGTGAACTCGTTGGTCGAGGACCGCCGAAAAGATTGCGGTCGTTTTCCGCTGTTTCACACTTTCTCTTAGTGGATAAAGGCTAAGAGAAGACACAGATAGTATTCCCGACAGAATTCTATGTTCCGTAGGTTTATATGAGGTCCATGCTGCAGAATCTCTGTGGGAATCCTGCTTGCTCAACTGGTTGTGCCTCACCCAAAGTCTTTGATATGCGGGAAAGGATAATATTTGTAAACAGCTTGTAGAGGACGCTCTAAAACCATGTTGGACGGCAGTCACGAAGATCACTTTGGTCACACTTATTGGGTAGAATCACCGTGCGGGAAGTCCTATGCTATTCTGGAATTTCTTCCTTATGAAGGTAAGATGTCACACAGGTTGCGAGAAGTACATGTAAGTTGTATTTTCCAGTTCTATAGAAACCGGCGTAGATAGTATCGGGTCCTTGGGCTGTGTCTGGTTTCATGCCTTCTTTCTCAACTCGAAACTCATGGGTGGAATCTCGGGCGGCTTTTTCACCTGCGGGGATTTTGGAGTCCAAGACGGGGCTTCCGAAGCGAAAAAGGTTTGTGTAAAAGTTTCATAGTTTGCATTGTTTTACATGATCCTTCATCACATCTGCTGTGCGGATCTCAACATTTTTCAGTCGTTTCGTTTTTCTCGAATTAGTCGTCCACAGTGGTCTTCGAAAATTTTATGTGTTGTTTCTCGTGTTGCTTGAAGGTTTCGTCTTCTTTATGAATGCCGTAGAATGCGGGTAGTGTCAATTCGTCAATTCTCCTTGCAGTTTTGGAGATAGCCGAACTAAGGCGTTCCCAAGTTTAATGAAAGAGAGCGTTGGGAATGGGTCGAACTAGCGCCTTTGCTTCCTGGCCGACCACATCACTAAGCACTGCGCTACTTCCTACCCCCGACAAAGAACTTTTTCATTTTCAATTTCATATCATGGCGGGATGTAGTGATGGTTCCATCGTCCCTCATAATGGTGGGAAGTGGAACATGATAGTCGCAAAGATCTTGATGTCACTTCTTCATTTTTTTTCTCTAGATCTTTTCTGAGCTTCTTCCGACAACTCATTCTGCCTTTACTGATGTTAATCCTTCTGCAGTGATCTTCTACAGCTGGCATTTATTGTCAGCAATGTTAGGTGTGTTGCAATAGGATCTAACTTCAGTGTCCTCTTTTCGAGCAATTGTTTGTGAAACTATAGAGAGTTCAGCACACGTTTCAATTACTTCAACAAGCAGCTTGTAGTGTTAGCTTGGCACTGCCTGCATCTCTGATTCAGATGAGAGAAGAATTTTACTATTAATGTTCTCGTCATTGGCGAATTGTCTTCCTCTTTTTGGACGATAACGAGACCTCTTTCACAGCTTATGGCTCAATCCATGGAGAAATCAAAGGTCAGATTTAGTCTAGAATCATATCAGAATGGAGAAGTAGTACCATCTTCTTTTCCTTAGAATGTGGTCGATCTCCACATGAGTCGTACTGTTAGGATGTCCATGGGCGGTTTTTTCTGTTTTCGAAAAAATGATTTCCTATAGAAGGAACGTGCTGGTGGCAGAACTCCTAGGAGATCGTTTCAGTTCTCATTTCATGTTTCTGTTTCGAATTTCCCTATCCCGTATTCATTTTCGTTGGCCGTTCATAATCTTTCAGTCTGGTGGGTGGTGATTCCTGATATTGGTTCAATTTTTAGCTGTGCTTCCGGATTCAAATGTAGGAGCCCTTCTCGGCTTGGAGACCATGTTATAGGGCAGCGGAGTGAATCTCCCGCTATACATCGCAGTCCGACACCCATGGGCACTTCCTTGTTAATAGGAGGCGGTAAACCTTTGGAAGAAATTGGAATGCGTGGTACATTAATTTTACAATTTTCATTGTAGCGAGAATATGGGAAACACTTTTTATCGTTTATAAGGATTACGGAGACGCCCTAATGAATGTTCTTCACTGTAGAGTCCCCACCCAACCCATCAAACGATGGACTACATGGCACGTCCACAAAAGATTGACTGTAGGTTAAACGAGTAACAAAACGACCTTGGGTTTTCTCTAAGGTATAAGCAAATCGACGAAGCCTAATTAAACGCAGAGAATACCTAACTCTGCCGTAAATTCCATCTCGGCGTACGTATATCCATACATGGAAAATGCTTCATGGTAGCATGCGACAGCAATTTTCACGCTTCGAGAAGGTAAGCATGCTATTCATAAGCATAAATATCCGCACAGCAGATTCATCCATACGTTAGCGTTGGCTAGAACGAGTATCTTGCCCACGGAGGAAATAATCCGATCCCGTACAAAATTTTGTGATGGCCCATATGTCGGATGGTCGAAACCTTCGATTTACTGTGGCGTAGTGAATTTCATTACGATTCTCTCGACTCCCAGGTACAGCGTTAAGATTGGGGTTCTGGAATTGTGTATTACAGTGGATGATCTTACTCGTCCTTATAACCGCAGTCACTCTTTCATTTTGGTCGTTTCATTCTATTTCGTGGTTCGCAATGCGACGTTCTTGAGGTGTTCTCCTCTACCCAGTACTTGCCTTGAAATCGCCGGTGAGGTTTTCAAATGAGGTGTGGTATTCTCTGTGGAACTTCTTCATGACCACCTAGAACGCTTCTGTCTTGTCTTTCTCTTAGATTGAGGTGGGTGCGTGAACGACCAAGAAATACCAACGGTGGCACTAATCCACGTTTCTTCAATAGTAGGCGTTTCATTCATGTTTGTTTGTTGTTTCATATGAATCGATGTGTACATATAAGGTGGTGTTAACGAGTGCGCAATGCAATCGAATTTTCTATTGTTACATGTTCCAACGATACATTTTTCTCCGGTATCCAAGACGGCGTTATATGGGCGGTGTCTTCTCGTCTTGACCAGTTCTCTGGCGTCGTATTTTAGCTTTTTGGCTCGATTATCAGGTCCTAAATGAAGTGCTGTTTCAGAGCTGTATGAATGAGGCTATTCTTTTTTACCGTGTTTAGCATCTGATATCCGCGCACATCTAGCCGAGCTTCCAGCGCGGAGCTACATGTACTGACGCGTAGCTTTCCAGTCTGTCCTTAGGTAGACGTGGAGCCTATTTGTTGAAGGCTTCTCCTAGCCGTCTCCCATGTGTTTCTCACTCATTTGATTGCAGGCTATTGGCCGAATCAATCTGTAAAATACGATCTGCAAATCCAAGAACACATCTGAGGCATGCACGCATGGATATATCTGAGAAAGTGCTGAAGGAATGCGCCCTTTCCACGGCAGAAACAAGGACGTGTTTATTCACGAAGGACTCAAAAAAAGCATAAGGTACCTCACCTTTCCTTGGATTTGCATAGAGTAGAAAAATGTTGGCTTCTTATCACTTTGCTGTATTATCGACATGTTAAAGTTATTGTCAGTTCTTTGTAACCATTGTGTGCTGTTAATCGAACCACTATCTCAAATAATTGCTCTCTCTTTAGGTTCTCCACCAAGTCCAGTGTTGCCACATCAAATCCTTTACTTATCATTCCGATGCGCCCGAGTACATCGACATTGGTTCGTGCAGTTGTACGATGTGTAATTTATCCTACTTTATGTTTTTTTTTTCACTCTGAAGAGACCTTTTTCTCATTGCTAGTGCAGGTCCTTCTTTCCTATAACATCCTTCATGGTGACCAAATTCATACCTACGTTGTTTGTGCATAAGTTAACCTAATCGCACTACTATCGTAATCTCACACTCGCCTTATAATCTGTCCACTTCTGCTACCGCATTATTGCATTCCATATTACACTTACACAGCATAGCACTCCACTAGCCTGTGGCAGAGCTGCTCTCTCGTCTTAGGGGTCACCTTTTGCCCACCATCTTGCCTTCGCTTTTTCACGCCTGTTATCACATTATCGCCTGTATTGTGTCGGCGTAGGCATACCGTCATTGTTTTACTATTATTGTTATAAACGGTTTAATTACTCAAGCTCGTATCTTTCTGTCTGGCAACATCAAAGAAGTTTCGCTTGGGAAATTTCATAGGAACTCAACCATTCTATCTCGAACGGGTGCTTATTCAACACTGACAGCTGAAGTTAACTACTGCATTTCATAGAGCTGATCACTACGCAGTTGCTTGGCGAGATAACGGCTCGCAATATCCTCTGTTATCTCGGAATCCACTACGTTTAGCAAGTGTCGTGGTTTAGATTGGGAAAATTGCTTTTGGGCCGTAAACATTTAGCTGAAAAAGAACTGGTTGTGATAACGAATGGCTATAGACTTGTATCACCCTTCATGGTTTTTAGCCCAGTTGAAAGTGAAAAGATACGCATGATAAACTTCCTCCTCAGATTTGCAAGCATTGTATTAGACACAATTCACTTACACAAAGATAAGGCCCCTTGGTGTCATTGAAGTACCGTGTTTTAATCGTATGTTACCACTCTTTTCCACATAGCTCTACTGAGGTGATTTTCATGAGCAGCGTTCACCCTTTGCCACCCAACACTTGTCATCTTTTAGGTCTTAATGGTGAGCGATAGCTGTGAATAGCACTTGAATTAAGTGATAATGTGGCTGTTAGCAAGCTAGTTTGACAAATAAGTAGGTGCACAATATCAATCTCCTTTATAACTTCACAGTTCACCTTCGTAATACGTAAAATGATCCATTCCATGGGAATTCCCTGAGGGTGGTTCTTCATCGACGGCCTATGATTGGAATCATTTGATCACCTCATATTATATCAGGCATGCCCCTTTACTTGGGCAATAAGGAAATGAATTTGCATCTCTCCATTTTCTCACAATCAGATTCAAATTCGAACACAAACAGAAGACATTTATCACAGCATTTTTTACTACAACAATATTCACAGATAGCTGAAATAACAGGAATAAGAAACAACGATTCAAACAGCTGTTTGGCTAGCTGACAAAAAAACCTTTCTCAAGGCTTTGACATATAAAGCATCCATGATAGCGCACAATAAGGGTCAAATAACGATAAAATAAGAACGAAATAGAATATAATGTAGTATAAGTAGAAAGATCAAACAAAACAATAACTACTCTACTACTGTTTCCGAAACTGAGAAATTAACATGGCATTTCACAGACAATGGTTGGCCATGAGGCAGCTGACAAACTGGACACTGAAGTGGGAATCAGGAGCGAAAATCTGGAAAAAAATGATGAAATGGAACTCCACCATCTCCTCTTCATACCTCCTCTGCCTAACCGAATAATCTGCTGGCCTAGATAACACTTCTAAGCTCTGAACAAGAGATAATTCGCCAGTGCTTCAGCGAATGTCAAAAAAAAAAATGCATGACAACAGCACATCAGTACTAAGAAGACATGAATTTAACAACGACTAATGAAGATAACCATGGGAATGGCTGCAGTCTAAAAAATCTGAGCAGAATAATGCACGGCATTTAAAAGACTGTATTTAAAGAACCAGTTCAAAACTTGCAAGCCCGAACAACTGGCGTGTAACGACCTCCAATATTTCACTTCCTTCGTCGAGCTCGTGGTTCATTTGTAGTGACCTAAACCGAGGCATTTTGTTGTACATAACCTGACGCACCAATAAGAAAGATAAACTATGTTCTACGAAGAAGCTAAGCCTACCAATGCACAGTTTGTTCCAACATGAGTTTTCCTGGCTGGTTTTGTCGCACGAGCCTTAAAAGAAAGAATCCATCGCTAGAGATAAGCGTTTAAAAACGCTACCCAGGAAATTTTTATTCACTCACATTAACTCTGTTCTTACTCTGCGCTGTGGACGCATTCACCACTTGTGGAGTAGCCTGAAACACGGGATAGCTCTCAGGGGCTACAACTCCGTGAAAAAAAAGATAACGTACGGAGGCAGGTCTTCCGAAACGCCCATGAACAGATTGACCATGCGGCCTTTTTGTTAGTGCGTGTCGACCACGACGTAAACGCCTTGGGTAGTCTTCAGCGGAAGAACGTCTATCGGAGCTGTCAAAGTCTGCAAAATGTTAACATTTCACTAGTGTCGATAAGTAGGTTGCAGCCGATAACTGTGCTGTCTCGATTCGTTATGGCCATCATACGACAGCCCATCATACATTCAAGCGCTATGGTTACACGTTATTACTTTTACCTACATGTCTAGTTAATGTAAATAAAGAAGTACTATACAAAAAGTACAAATGGATATCACTTACTCATGCTGGTTAACTCGCTTGAGTCCCAAGATGGAATTCCGAGTGATGAACGAGCTCGTGTTTCACCAACGAACACAACCTCCTCTTCAGCTACTTCGATAGTTTCATTCTTAAAATTGAATCTGATAATACGGTGTGAAATGCAAAACTAAAGAAACCGTTGCCTTACATCACAAAGTCCACAACCTCTATCAGTCGTTATGTCGTCAATTATTGAGTGAATTAAACGCCTAACTATATCAGTGGCGACCTATCAAACTAGTTCCCCACTCAAAGAGAATGAAGAGCACCACATTTTCCGTTTTGAATGATTTCAAGAAAGTCGAAACACCATGTCAGTTATTCTCCATATTGCTGTTTAACAACACAAAGAAGCAACTTCTTGTATGGCCCTTGTCTCTCAGATGTCGCTGTGAAGCATTATACGAGACTATTCCCAACTGTTGATCCTCTTTCCTCACATTCCGTGCCTCATGTGGAGCGTCCCAGTTTCTGAAGATAACATAACGGCAAAAATAATTGTGGACTTGGGAAGATGGGCAAGCTGGCATTTGATATACACCAAACATTTCCAAACCTGTTGACAATTTCTTCCTTTTTATTCAAATACTACACAAGGTCTATAGTGTTAGCTTCAAACCGAAACATAAGTAAATAGAAACATCGGAAATACTTATTTCATAGGGGGCAAATGGAACATCAGAAACATAACTGTTTCAATGAGCACAGTTTTCTCGATATTTAACAGAAATGCTCAGCTCTACACACCGATCTTCCAATTTGGTCAACTTCTGCGTTGTCATGTTTTTCCTTGTCGACAATTGATGTTATGAAAAGAATATGTATGTGTATATAATAACATATACATGTATACACATATACATACATACGTATGTGTATACATTTACAAATATATGCATAAATGCATATATAACCACCACCGAACTAACCATCTAGAGATCGACTACATAGAGTTTGAGTCTTCAAACCAACAAACTTGGAAATCCAGCACAAATCGCAAAAGTAACCTGTTGCAATGCTCTCCCACTACTCATGCGTTTGACAGCGTTACTATTGACAGATCGGTGCGCTCCATCATCTGCACCATCCAGATTATACAGTTCCATTCCTTCGTTGAGGCTCATTTTCATAACATCTTCACAGTCTATGAACACACTTCGCACTATGATAGAGGCCCTAAAACTCCTAGCTGAGCACACTAAATGTCAATAAAACCCAGGGAATGCAAGAACATAGGTGCTTACCTGTGGTATTTGGTTTGTAATGAACCAAGCTCCAAACGTTGAGCATGTCGCCGTAGAACAGGATCTTCGGGAGACCGGTAAAAGCCTGGTGCCTGATAGCCCTTCGGCGTTCCTGTATTTAACGATTAGTAGAAAACAAATGCACCATAGTTATATTTAACCGCGTTTATATAATTACGTCCTGATGTTGCATATGTGAAAAGGTTAGACAGTCGCTATTAGTCTAGTGTGAGCGGTTCAAAGACACAATGAACCAACTGTCAGTGTATGTTATGCGAAGTGTAGCCGATGCTCCAGCTGGCAATGGATTCAGTGCGTACGAGCATAATCTACGCAGCAATATCAGAAGCTCCGTTGTCTGTTTTTTCACGAACTTCTCACCTCTGAAGCGAAGTGCTGGCATTACAGTGGCAGCGGTTTGCTGCAGTTCTGCTTGTGGTTCACCGTCAGCATCGTAGCGCATTTTCCAAGTGTACATTTCAATGGCATCCTTCCAATCTTCTTTCGTGGGACTGACGACGAGAGTCAGCTCACGAAGATAACGCTGCTCAATTGCCTCCGCGACGCCTTTGAATTTCGTTAAAAGGCGAGCTCCCAAAATGTCAGACGAATCTGTCACATATGCACGGAGGTTACCTGCAATTTCTCTTTGAACAAATAAAGCATTAGTCGTCCCCGGAAACGTTCACTTCTTCAAAATCGAAATTTCGAGAGAAATGTTCAATTTGCATTCACTTGTTATCATTTATTTTTGCATCAGGACTAAAGTTCTTTTATGTTCTGGTAACTGTAACATGTACCAACACTGGGGTATATACAACACCCGAAATGGGTTTCGTGAGTGGTACGCAGAATTCACGACGTCCTAATCTAGAATTATTTAAGTTCACAGGAGATTTCTTCGAATTCTGTATTCCTAAATTGGTGAAACTACTGTTCATAGAACTTGCCATGAATAGTTGTCTTCTTGAAAACGGTCTCCGGCACAAGTTTTCTGCTCGCGAGTATATGGGAGAAGGCAATATAGATGCATCTCGACACAAAGATGGTTGCGTCCGAGACGTTCTCAATCTCATTAGGAAGTGTGACAGCCCACTAAAGACACAGCTTAATTTCTTTCACTAATGCTGTCTTGCTATAAACTTTTGAACACGATTTGCCGTGATTTAAAAGTGCTATTTTCCCCAACTAAACTATCACGAAACAATTGTCAATGGCGCATTCTACTGAATATGTCACATTCATCAATTTATCGGAGAATATAAAAGGTAAACATGAAGAAACACCTATTTGCACTTGCTGCAAACGGGTTTGATTCGCTGGAGTTCACTTCCCTTAGAGTGCCAGTGGGCCACTAGGAGAACCATGACATTTGCATAAATGGATTAGCGCTTTACGAAGACTAAGGAATTTTGAGCTTGTCTAGTTAATTCCACAACAACATAGCAAAATTTTGCGAACTTGGTCCCATAACATGACCTCCTGCTCAACGGGTGACTGTCTACACAAAAAGTTGAGATCGTTTTACAAAGCAATTTATCATTTACGAATATACACCAGCACGTCACAAACTTACCAAATCCTTGTCAAAATCGCTCTTTTCTACGACTGCACCTGATTTTCTCGTCAGACAAGGCATGCTTCTCCAATGTAGACGAATGTCTGTGTAACGGTTTACAATTCGTGCTGAAAGTACAACACGTATAGCGATGGTTGAAGATAAAGCGATAAGTGGTAGGACGGAAATATCTTGAATAAAGAGTAGTGGTACCGATGACAGGAGCGCACAACAAAATGACGCCAATACGATATGGAAACGAGATCAGATGAAGGGCAGCTAAGAAGCCTGAGTGCAAGAGGGCGCGAAATCTGAACCTGAATATGTCAAGATTAATTGGAGCAGCCTTGCCATCTATCCTGCGCAACCTGCCTTACATGTATTACCGCGACTTCCAGATTCTCATCTACTCTCACTACAGGTTTAAAAAGCAAATGAAGAAATAATGACGAGTTAAGGACGTTTCATATTGGAGAGGTGAGAAATGAAACGAAATTGCACTAATCCGCTTTTACACTTCCAGATCGACAGCAAGAAATGTGATTTCTGTGAGATGCTCGATCCGACATGCTCTTCTTGATATTCGCCGTGATAGCCAGCACACGTACTTGACATAACACTGAACTCTGCCAACCTCTAAGTACTGATGAAAAAAAAGTTGATTCACCTGAGTTTTTGAAAATTAACTGTGTTGTGTGGTAGATCGCTGCCTTGGAAAACGGTTTAGTCTTATAAGCCCACACTGCTCCATTTCTAAATAGCACGAAGGATTCATTAATACACATATGCATGCCAGGCCTGCCTATTCTGGAACCAATCCTGTTGACACGTTCGATTAATGGTATAACTTTCTGTCTCTTCGGCCACATGGCACACGCTGCGTTTCTGATAAAATAGAAAATGTCAAGCTTTCAAATTTATCAACTGTATCACCTGTATCACCTGTAGTCCCGTTGATCGCCGAGTGACTCGAGCGGGCGCCTGTAAATCTTCCATTCTTCCCTGTCGCATGCAAGATTAGCCCAGTGGGTTCTGCTCGCTCTAGGGATTCGTCGAGCATCATGTCATTCTTATAGGCTTTTCGGGAAGAACTCTGACCATCGGTTCGGTGGTCCTCCTGCAGCGCGTTTGACATCCCGAATAATCCAGTCACTAACGGCTCTTGTCCATCGGTTGTCATTCTTACGCAATACGTGTCCGGCCGGCCCACTTTATCTTCGACTGTTTGGCATACCAAACGGCATCTTGAATTTTCGATCCTTGGCCCAGGTCGGAGCTTTAGATTATTTCCCTCACTTTTGTGAAACGGGATACTCCTAGCATCGTCCTTTCGACTGTGCGTTCGTTCAATAACGCTGAGTGATCTTTCATCCACATGTGGTAACACCCTTGGTGAAGAATGTGCGTAAGGGACATTATGGAGACGAGAACGTTGTCGGCTTATCGCCGTAGCTATTCTGATCTGAATTCTATATTGTCTACGGATCTCCCGCATATGAGGGATCTCGAGCCGGTTAGTTGCGAGACTACGTGGCGCGTCCCTAGGTGGCTGATAGGGGTTTAATCGAGGACCAAAAGCGACTATTGCTTCCCTGAAACGCAAGTGGATTCAGGGTATGGACTCCCTGTTTCTGCTGCGCCGATTTGGCCCATACTTTCTGTATCTGCTAAGCGTATATACGCATGCGTGTGTGGATGCGTTCTCGCTTATGCGGATTGTATCCCACGAGTCAATTCGGCGAAAAGCCTGCAATCAAGTGACAGGGAAGCACATGGGAGGAGTCGCCTCCAACAAATAAGCTCCATGTCCACTCTGGGAGAGCCTGGAAAGCTACTCGTGAGTATACCAGCCACCACGTTCAGACCCCAGTAAGCTATACGTGCGTATCAAAAAGCTAAAAACAGTAAAAGAAACGGGCCTCATTCCCGTGACCCCGAAAGAGCCCCCAATTTCGCAGCGTTGGGTAGGACAAGTACGGAGAGCTTGCTAAAGTCTCAGGGCCAAATGAAGCTACCTGGATTACAAAAAACTATGGTGATGATCTGTACCTACAATGCACGTACACTTGCATCCGAGTCCTCGATAGAAGACTTGATCATGCAAGCAGGAAGGATAAGGTACGACGTCATCGGCTTGGCCGAGACGAGACGACGCCGCCGATTCAACGACGTCTATGACATCGGAGAAGAACTGTTCCTCGGAACTGCGACAGTAGAGGAGTTGGCTACGTCGACGTTGACGTACCCGTCAACACGAGTTTGTCCATGATCATCGATCCATTCGAAGAGCTTACAACGCGAATCAGACGTTTACGATTGAAGAGATGTTTATCAATACCGGATTTGACAATCTTCGCCGTCTACACACCAACGTCAAACTGTGACGAAGAAGAAGTCGAAGCGTTCTATATGAACTCAGAGAAGTTCCACAGAGGAGACCATACATTCTTCAAGTTCATCACTGGAGATTTTAACACGAAGATTGGATAAAGAAGAACGTCTGAAGAACGTTACATTGCGACCCACGGATTAGAGTGGAACGAACAGGGTAAGTGACTCAATGAATTTATCATGACGAACAAGACCATTCTTGTCTCCCAATGGAGAGTACCATAACGAAATGGACCACATTATAGTAAATAGAAGGTTTTGCCCAACCGATGTCGCTGTTGGCCCAAAGTTCTAAACGGGATCCGACCATTGTCTCCTTCGAGCAAGATTCTATTCCTCGACGAAAGGAGAAAGAGCCGCTAAATACAAAAACCGAAGTCCCAGAACCACCGTAAACTGGTATTTATTCAATTCATTTGTCGGCTGTTGGGAAGATGCCGTTGTTGATAACATCGACGAGGAATCCAATCGGCTAATTCAACATTTTCACGTTAGCGCTATGAAAGGTGAGACTTCGAAAGTCACCAAGAGACGTTTGTCTCCAGAAGAACTCGAGCTAATGCGCCAGCGTGGAACCGCACGAGCTGCAGGAAACCGCGAACTAACGCCCGAACTTGCGGAACAATGCAGACAGTCGATAAAAGAAGATCTTAAAGAGAGAAAAGCACCAGTAATGGTCGAAGCTGCAGAGGCTGGAAAAAGCATTCGCAAAGCCCACCGATATTTCCCCAATTACAAGACCAAGATGATTGCACTTCGACACCTAGACGGAGCAGTTACAGCGTCCAAAAAGACAATGAAGAAAATTATTTACGAATACTACTTAGATCTCCTCAGTAGCCACGTCCTCCTGCCTCCGTATGAAATTAAGGAGGGTGGTTATATTGTACCACCAGTTATGCCTTCCGAAATCCGACATGCAATTTCGTCGGTGAAAAGCCGAACAGCACCAGGTCCGGGCAGGATAAGACCAGGACATCTGAAGAACCTTCCGCCAGTCCTCGTAACCACACTTTCTCGCCTCTTTACACGTTACCTGTATAAATGCAAGGTCCCTGTTCAATGGAAGACCAGCAAGACCGTGCCGTTGTTCAAGAAGAGTAACCTCCACGATATCGGCAACTATCGCCCAATCTGCTTGCTGTCTGTCGACTACAAAGTTTTCACTCGAGTCATCCTAAACAGGATTGTACATAAAGATTCTTCGTGAGCTGTACAAAAATTTCAGAACCTCACAATTCCATAACGATATTAATATTGACGTCAAAAGAGGTGTAAGGCAAGCGATACCATCTTGCCGAAATTATTTAACGCCCCCTCCAAAACGTCATGCGAACATTGGAATGGGATAATATGGGAGTGAAAATCGATGGTCGGCAGTTACACCATCTTCGCTTTGCTAGTGACATCGTCCTTATTACACCAAACATTAGCCAAGCGGAACGTACGCTTGCCGACTTTGATAAAGGCTGTGGAAAGATTGGTCTTGGACTAAATCTCACAAAAACGACGTTCATGAGGAACGGATTGGATTCGTATGCCCCATTCACGCTCAATGGAACGAATATCTTTGAATCCTCCAGTTATGTCTATCTAGGTCGGGAAATCAACATGTTGAACGACTTAGCTCCAGAGATGAGCAGAAGGAAACGAACGACTTGGGAAGCTTTCGAGAACGTCGAGGTTGCAGTGGGGAGAAGAAGGAACACCCGACTTCGCACCCACCTTCTGGTCTCCAGATTACTTATTGCCTTAACAAATGCGTCAGAAACCTGGTGGCAGCGTAAGCAGGACGAAAGACCACTCAACGTTATCGAATAAGTCGAAAGGACGATGCACGGAGTATCCCGTTTCACACAAGTAAGAGATGGGATCCGAAGCTCCGATCTGCGTCAACGATCAAAAATCAAAGATGCCATTCTGTATGTCAAACAGTCGAAGATAAAGTGGGCTGGTCTCGTAATGCCTATGAGGACAACCGATGGACAAGAGCCGTTAGTGACTGGATTCCTCGGAATGTCAAACATATTGCAGGTAGACCACCGACCCGATGGTCAGAGTTCTTTACGAGAAGCGTAGAAGAAATCTCGATGAGTCCCTAGAGCGAGCAGAACCCACTGGGCTACTCTTGCACGCGGCAGGGAAAAATGGAAGGTTTACTGGCGCCCGCACGAGTCACTCGACGATCAACGGGACTACAGGTGATACAGGTGATTATTGTTGTCTGAATTTGAAAAGCGCAATCACTTCTGTGCAGATATGAGTCATGTTTATCACCAGTGTGTCATTGCATAATGTTCGAGACCTTTTCGTAACGATAAGCGGACATTATTGGGCACAGCAATGGAGCAGTGAACACCTCCCACGAGAAGATGTCGCTCTGTTAGGCGCAGTTTAGTTTCTCATTTGACATGGTGACAAGTTAGCTTTGCACTAAAACAGAAGGAGAAGAATTACTACTCTCAACAATCTCCTATGACCATAGATGATTCTGATGTGTTTGCTACAGCAGAATCATTATTAAATTCCGCACTAATCGATTGGATGAGCCTCAATCAATGGTCGTTGAATACGCGGTAGAAGAGTCTTCCTTGGAAATTCAATGGCTCTACAAGCAAACTGTGCGTTAGATGTGCAGTGTCCTCCGTTCCACATACTGAGTAATACACTGTTTGCGATCTCTGTGTAGAAACGTTTTCAATAGACCTTCAACAAGTTCACTTAATGCACTGTTTCCAACTTCCGTAGAATATCAGCTACAATGTTATTTTATCCAAGTTCTCCTCCGGTCTTCATACTCTTAATAGTAACTGGGATATTATAGAAGAAAATTTAGCTGACGGTCTGGGACACTTTTTCTTCAGCAGAAATATCGAGGCTCCCGTGTGGAGTTTCCGCGACGGAAAAGACAGAAGCCGAATTTTCTCGTATTGAAACTCATAGTACGGCATTGTGTTGTATTTCTGCTTCATAAAATAATAAAGAAATGAAGAAACCACCATGAAAGGTGTGGAAAAAGTCAAGAAGAAGAAAGGTTGTAATGAAGCGTTTTCTCTCGTCGATCGATATAGCTAGGTGTTGTATGCTAAGTGAGAATATAAATGAGTCTTATTGAGAAATTCCACGATTGATTGCAATTCATACCGATATGATATTATTTCCAGCCTTTAAGACTTCATGGAGAGGTATGCAGCAAAAGTTCAAACACGTGTTTCTTTATGAACGATTATGTGGTGATCAAGGAGGACGAGTTAGTTCCATGCTTTTCATTGGATTGACAATAAAAAACCATGTGACCATAATTTAGAACGGAATCCCAGATTTGTTTTTTCAGAGTTGATGACACATTTAACGGAATAAAAGCAAACAAATATTGTCGATTCTGCATCAATAGAAGTGAAATAAGCATTAATAAAGACCTTTCAGTATAGTAGTAATCCGAGCAATGGAAATTAAAGGGGTCTGACGGTATTGCTTTCTCTATCATCTACCTCAGACCTCCTGATGGTAAATATAGACGATTATTGGTAGGTAGCAACTTCTTTCTGCTTATAGTATTTTTCTTTATCCTTAAGGAGAACCTTCTATGGAGGAATTCCTTGATACCCGTAAATAGCCAGCAGACAAAGTGTTATATATAGTAGCTACGCCAAAGTTATGGTCGGAATGCTTTTTGTGATGGAGGTAGAAATATTTCTTTCACCGGAACTAATTGATTCACCTGATAGGGAGAGATGTGACATTACCGATATTCCACAGACGTATTCGTATTTGAGGGTTTGAGTTTTTACATCAACGCAGTGGCAATACGTGCTTATGATTGGTTTAGGAGGAGGAGTAATTAATAATTTTCTCGGCATACTTGATGAAGCTAAGGTGAACGGCTTAAAACAGATGATTTTGTACCAAACAGTTTTTTTCAAGAATCATCAGAATCTAGTACAAACCTCACCACATTCTCTGTAACGAATTTATAGAGGTAATAAAGAAATCTACAGAGCCTATTATTTCTTCAAGACAGTGGATATGTGAAATACAACCACAGTGATGCTCCTCGAGCCCACAAAAACCCTTTCCGATAACTCGCGTTATCTTCACTGCACTGTTATCAGCAATTGAGCGTAAACGGATACCTTCTGCTTAACTGGGTTCCATGCCGATTTTTCTTTCCTAGATCATTGCACTTGACTGGTGATTGCTTATAGCACCAATAGCGTAGAAAGGAGGACTGGCTGAAAAAAAGGCAAAGCAAGGGTCTCGATGATGCAGTGGATAACGTGAGCCACGGAAAAGGTCAATCACGGGTTCGACTCTCACCTGGGGTTCCTAGTTTTGCGCATATCTCAGCATCATTGTACATGGTTCTACTATTACTATTGATTAAAAAATCAGAAACACTGAAGAAGAAATCGCTGTTTTCTTCAATAAGCAGACACAAAGTTGTATCACAGAATTTACTAGGATGCAATAGCTGACGTTTCGGCGATTTCGCCTTCTTCAGAGCTTGGAAAGGTCAAACTGACATGCGCTCTACTCAGCCAAACGCATTCA
The DNA here is from genome assembly GCA_018806985.1 of Angiostrongylus vasorum. Classification (NCBI taxonomy): domain Eukaryota; kingdom Metazoa; phylum Nematoda; class Chromadorea; order Rhabditida; family Metastrongylidae; genus Angiostrongylus; species Angiostrongylus vasorum. Next base: position 425,521 of record JADANN010000150.1, on the reverse strand, counting down.
TAACCCTGACAGATAGAACTTAACAAGTAAATATGCATTTGCATAAGGAAAAGCTTCATTTAAACACCCACCATTTATTCGTTGTAAGTATTTCAATTAGTTGGTTGATAGCAACCCCACAAAATAATACATGGGCGAGGACCGTGCCTGTGACAGGTCACTGAATCATCCTGAGGTATGGCGCTAGGTCACGCGTCATGACAAGACACTCCTCCTTGAGGTTCATTTTTGGACATTCCTGCGTGACGATACTGACTCCTACTTCCGACCTCATTTCCCTGACCCCGAAAGAGCCCCGATTCGGCACCGATGCATAGAACGATTACGAAGAGACTGACGAAATCTCAGGGCCATTCCAATTTGCCCAAATCGCAAAGGACTAATATGACGACCTGCACCTACAACGCATTCACACTTGCATCTGATTCCTCGATAAAAGACTTGATCATGGAAGCAAGAAGGATAAGCTACGACGTCATCGGCCTGACCGCGACGAGACGGCGCCACCCATTTAACGCCGTCTATGACACTGGTGAAGAACCGTCCCGCTGAAAGTGCGATAATAAAGGAGTCGACGGCGCCGACGTTCCAGTAATTGACAACTCGTCTCGGACGTTTACGGTCGAACAGATTTGGATCAATATAGGCGTTGAAAATCTAAGTCGTATATGTAACGGAATCAAACTACGACAAAGAAGAAGTCGAAGCGTTACATATGGACTAGGAGAAGTGCTGCAGAGAAGACCATTCGTCTTCAAAGTCATCATTAACGCTAGAGTTGGACCCAGAAGAACGTCTGAAGAACCTCACATTGAGACCCACGGGCTAGAATGAAGAGAACAGGGTGAACTTCTGACTGAGTTTATAATGACCACCAAGACCATTAGCGGGAACTCAAGATTTCAGAAGCCCCACCCTTCACGCTGGACATGGGGAGTCTACCAGTGGAGACCACTATAACGAAATCGATCACATCATAGTAAATGTAAGGTTTTCCTAAACGATGTAACTGTTATGTAAAAATTTCACACAATACCAGACCATCGCCTCTTTCGTGAAAGATTTCCTTTCTCGCGGAAAGGAGAAAAAAAGCCGCTAAATTCAATGAACGAACTCACAAACTCACCAAGAACTGGGATCTATTTAATTGATTAGTCATCTATTGGGAAGATGTCATTCTCGATAGCATCAACGAGGAATACAATCGGCTCATTCGACATCTTCACGTTGGCGCTGTTCAAGCCGAGAATACGAAATTCACCAAGAGACGTCTCTCTCCAGAAACACTCGAGTTGATACACCAGCATGGAGTCGCACGATCTGCAGGCAACTCTGAACTAACGTCCGAACTTGCAAAACAATGCAGACAGTCGACAAAAGAAGATTTCGAAGACAGAAGAGCAGCAGATATGGTCGATGCTGAAAAAGCTGGAAAAAAGCATTCGCAAAGTCCACCGAAGCTTCATCAATTACAAGACCAAGATCACTGCACTCCGAGGCCTAGACGGAACAGTTACAGCTTCGGGAAAGCCAATGGAGAAAATCATTCACGAATCCCACTCAGATCTCTTCAGTAGTCACGCCCCCCTTTCCATCATATAAACTAAAGGAGGATAGATGTGGGGGTACAAGAGGTTCCCACTTGCGAAATCCGACATCATTTTTCGTCGGTGAAAATCGAACAGCACCAGGTCCCCAGAGGATGAAATCCGAACACCTGAAGAACAGTCCACCAGTCCTCGTAAACACACTTGCTCGGCTTTTCACACGTATCTGTCTGAATGCACGGTCCCCACTCAATAAAAGACCTATCAATAAAAGACCGTGCTATTATAAAAGTGTGACCTCCAATAAATCGGCAACTATCGGCAAATGTGTTTACTGTGTGTCGTCTACGAACTTTCCACTCGAGTCATCCTAAACAGCACTGATAGAACACTGCACGAAGGATAGCTATTTGAGCAAGCAGAGTTTCGAAAAGGATGGACCACATCCACACGATAACAAGACTCACTGAAGTATCGCGAGTACAGAAGACCGTCCTGGCTCACTTCCATCGATTTAAGGAAGGCCTTTGACTTAATTGAGATAGAAGCAATCAAGGAAGCCCTTGACAGTCAGTGATTTCCTAATCAATATACAAAGATTATTTGTCAGCTGTACACAAAATTCACAACCGAGATATCACCATTCTACAACGATATCAACACCGACTTCAAAAAGAGGGCTTGCGCAAAGCGACACCATCTCGCCAAAATTATTTTCCACTGCCATCTAGAACGTCAAGCGAACCTTGGAATAGGAGAACATTATAGTGAGAACTGGTGATGAGCAATTACATCATCTTCGCGTTGCTGATAACACCGTTCTCATCAAATGAAGCGTTAGCCAAGCAGAAGAAATGCTTGCCGCTTAAATAAAATGTTGGAAAGACTGGTCTTCAACTAAATCTCACAGAAACGATGTTCATAAGGAACGGATTGATCATCTATGCTCCATTCACGCTCAGCAGAGTTAATATATCCGATTGCTCTGGATACGTCCATCTAGTTCAGGAAATCAACTTGATAAACGGCTTAGCGCTGGAGTTGAGCAAAAGGAAACGAACAGTTTGGCGAGCTTTAAAGAGCACCATGGACATAGTGAACAAGACAAACAAAACTCGAATCCGTTCCCATCCGACTCCACGATACTTGCTGCCTTAACGCATTCGTCAGAAAGAAACTTTGTCGCTGCGAAAGCAAGGGTGAAAGATCACTCAGCGTTGTTGACCGCTTAAAAGGGACGATGCAAGAAGTAATTCTTCGTATTCTTGTTGAGGAAACGCGAGGTGTTATTTTGTTCTTTATTCACGAACAAGCTGACGTTTCGGCGGATTTCGCCTTGCTCAGAGCCTGCAGAGGTCAAGTTGACAGCAATCTATTCGACCAAACACCTCCATAAACAAACAAAGAAAACGCTAAACTAAGATTCCAATCATATTGAACACAGAATAGCTTCTTTGCGCACTCACCGCTTTCTATGAAGCTCTCACTGAGTATGTCGCGTGGAGACCAACCGCACAGAATTCACATGGAAGCGTAGTGTGCCCCTCCCATCAGAATAACAGGCTTATATACTGCCCAACATGACGCATGATAATGAGACATTATTCCCTGCGGTTCATTTCGGGTTTCTGGAATTAAACCAGAACGCCTCGAGAGTTTTGCGCGATTGTTCTCGATTCCTGTGCTAGGATCGTGACAAAAGTCCTCCCCGTTATGTATCTGGGCCCTATGTGTGCCTAGTGGGGTATTTGGTTTACGTTTGCCGACTAGATGGTCTTTTATGCCGACACAGAGTGGTCTGCCCGTTTCGCCAATCTATTCGTCTCCGCACACCTTATAGGAGATCAGATAAACTGTATTGTGCCTGAGATTATGCAATCACCGTCTCTACCATCAAGGCAAATTATGCAATTTTTGCATTGCACACAAACGGTCATATAGGCGGTTACGAACTAGCTGGCGCCTAAGAGTACTCAGTGGGATTTCAACTACGTTTACCAAATTCTGTAGACCCGCCCTTCTTAAGCAGCGTTTTATAGCTGCACTTACATCATTTGAGATGAAGGGTAGGATAAACGGGATCTTTCTATCGCTAGAGTTGTTGTTTAAGGGCCTAGGACTTCCCCTACACCTTTCCCGATCTACAGTTTCATAGCCATTAGAAATGGCTACTTGCCGTGCCAAGTTCCGAGACTCCTCTCTCTGCTCTCTTCCCATGCACATGTTGGCTGCTGTTCGAAACATGTTTCTTACAAGCGCCCTTTTTCGTGTGAGAGGGGTGTGAGGAGAGGTTGTAAAGCAGGATGTTTTTACTATTTAGCTTTCGGTACCATTTTGTAATGTAGCCATTTTCTGATAGGTTAATTTGGACGTTCAGAAATAGAAGCCAGTTTTCTTTTGGTTTCTTTCGGGTAAACTTGATATACTCTGACTGTTCGTTCAACAACTCGAAACATTTGTCCATTTCCTCTTGTGTTGAGCAAAGGACAAAACAGTCATCTATATATCTGCAGTAGAGTAACGGCCCGAGATCGGTCACTGGTGCTTCCACCTTAGACAAAAACGCCATGACAAGACATAGTGCCATTCGCTGTTCGATTGCCAACCCTCTTATTTGAGCGTAGTACTTTCCGGACCATCTGGAGATTGAGCAGCTCAAGCATTCTTTTAAGTGTGCCATCAACTGATCTATCTTGAAGCCATACATGTTTATTTCTCCTTCGTGTTGCATCAGGAGTTCGAATATGGCTTGAATTGCGGAGTCATTCGACACATTTGTATAAAGGGCGGTAACGTCGAAGGACTCCATCACATACGCGCTACTGGGTTGCGCAGTACCTAGACGATCCAGAACCATCTGGGTATTCGTAAGAAGTGCTGGAACGTGTTTCAGCAACTGGGTAAATATTAGGATTAAAAACCACGTTATCCTATCCGTTGGCCCGTCTACACAGCTAATGATAGGTCTAACCTTAAACAATGATGGATCGGTAGACAAAAGATCATCGCTGGATACTAACTTATGAGCTTTTATAAGCTAGTACAAGACGGGACATGTTGGTAAGTCAACTTTTAGTTAAGAGATAACTGATGGTTTTAAACCAGTATCCTTTGCCATTTTGACTCGTGGTTCAATTTTTCGGTATTTACTTTAAAACTCGTTATCAGATGATGGGCCATAAAGCCGAGGATATGAACGAAATCGAGCACTCCAGAAATGGTACGAAATGAGAGCAAGAAATAACGAAAGAAAGTGGGCTGGAATCAATGCGGGAGTTAAGGGTGATGAAAAGCCGTGAAATACGCAAAAAATGTAACCACTCATCCGAACATGGTGTTCTTCGCAAAGGTGAAGGCATTGCAAAGAAGAGGACGAAAATCAAAAATGTTGCAACGAAATACAGATCAGACAAAAAAAAACGGAATCGTACAAAAACAGAGGATTGGCAAATACGAAAAAACCAGAGGACCGTGCGCAATACAGTATGGAAATTCTTCGCCTGAAAAAATAAGTGGAGAGGTATAACTTCAGATGTCACAGGACCTGGTGAATTCACTTTTATTTTATAATAATATGAACTCGCAACATTGTTTCATCTACAGCTGTTGAGGATTATTTTTATTTCTACCTAATTGCTTTCTAGAACATGCCGTCCTTAAACAGCTATCAGAGAAAATTTTTTGTTCTTTTTTTCTATACGTCAAAATGTTATTGAGCTGATTTCTTTTGGCAGAGCAGTACGAGGTTGCTCGGAAATTAGTGTCTGGTTTGCGATTTCATCTCTCTTCTATACATTGCAGCACTAGTTTTCCCTTCTTCTTATACTGCTTTATATACATAGTTGAAAAGCTCATTTTATCCAAATAATCGCCCCATAACCGAGTTCTAACATAAATTAGGTTTCTAGCAATTTCGGTGTGCAGAATTCCGGATGCAAAGGCAGCAGTTTCCACAAACTGACTTCCACGTATGGAAACTCGAACGTACGCACTACAACTGGCTCTTAACAGTTTAAAAGCAAGGGTAGTGAGGAATGTACAGTGGAACTTTGGTTAAAATTGGTCGCGGCTAATTCAACGTTAAAGTTTAGGGAAGACGCATACCTCCTTCTTCTATTGATGAAAAATTAATGGAAGACTATTATGGAAGCAAATACGCACGCAGCTCCTTCAGAGTTTGCAGAAAGTATCGATGTGAGTAATTAAACTGTTTCTGAGCATCTAAAATTGGAAAGTCGAAGAAGCATGACAAATGGATGGTTCTGAGGCATCTTCGGCACTTGTACTACGCAATATTCCTCGACGATACTGAGACAAATGACGATGGATGAACTGTGCCATCTGGCGTCAGCTACCTCGGTGGTTTAATCGCGTTTAAGCTGCACGGCCCAGTCCCAGTATCTCAAAAAAAACCACCGAACAAGTGAAGAACCGCTTAAAAATCCACGCTCACCTTCTCGAGTCAATGGTCTTCCCAGCGCTCTGCTGTTCTGCAGAGACAAGAGCTGATGCGTTATCCACGTGGAGAATACTGCGCACTACTCTTAGAGCGCTTAAGCAATGGCCTTTTGAAATATAATAGACATCTAGCCGGAATGCGAAGCTCTGATATACCAAACCTATCCCATCTTAGGGATCTAGGAGAACAAACATCGATAGAGAAACAGAGATGGACTGGTTTCGTAATGGGAAAGCTGACAACAGATGGACGAAAAGAACTGTGAATTGGACTCCATCAACCAAGGCACAAGCGTCCCCAAGAACGGCTTACACTTATGTGATAGGAGGAGTAGGGGAGGGGGGAATGGAGGAGCGTGTTCGTAACCAAAGTTAATCAGCTATACTTGCAGCTGCAGTTATATTGCAGACGGCTGCTATGTGCTACCATGCTCGAGTAAAACCACCACCAATATAGACGACGATTGCGAAGGAAAGAAACGAATGGCAAATGTGCCGGTTTCCGCTAGATCGTCCAAGTATCGAAATATCCAAGAAAGATTGTGAAAAAAAATAAAAACACTTGGTAAGACCTTGCTTAGAAAATACGTGTTATGTTTGCAGTTGATTGAAAAATAACTGATATCTGAGCTCAATAAATAACCGATACAACATCTAACTGACACTGGGAAAGCGCGTATCGCAGTCGTTAGGGGGTGCCGTGCAATACACATGTTATCGTTGATTCCAACCATCGTCTGAGGCTGACCAAGCCTTCCATTCCATCCGGTCCGACAAATTGATTCCGTACTTGGCTGGCAGGGTAGCAGCACTGATCCACTATATCAGTAGGCTACCGCAAGTAATTTTATAGACCAGATATGCATTTAACCTAATCACCTCTAACGAAGTTTGGTGGAGTCGAATACACGACAGACCCCCTCAGGAATTAATCTATCGGTGAATGTCTTATTCTTTATTTTCGATACCCAACTGATAAGGTTAGACGAGCTCGCACTGAAACTTCGATTTCGCCAATCTTGCGGTTGTATTGCCTTTTCACGTGGTGTCCACTCTACTCGATTCGACTCGACGCAACTACGAAGACTCATTCATCGCAAGGAATAACTACTATAGTTACTCGATTCAAGTCATTGCGATTTTCAAAAAGACAAAAGCGCCAAATCCTTAGCTGAAATAAGGTTCTCGTGTAAGTCTGTTAAAAAATGAGAAGTTCGCTGCTATTAGTGAATGTATTGCACCTTCACAGCTGCAATTTCCCTTCGAGTTTCAGCAGTTTTGGACATAATTGGCTCAGTGTTTTCCATTCAAAACCTTGGAATCTTTATACAGACAAGAGTTGTATTTATTAAACAATCATGTGGGTTAGAGGAGCTAACTAACTCGTTAGTGTGCCAGAGTAAAACACTTGATGGGTGCAAAATTAACGAATATCATACCATGGAAATCTTTCCGTATCGTTCTTCTTTCTTTGTTTTAAGTTCACGTTCCGAATAGCTTATAACGGTGCTAGTTGTCGAAAGTGATGATTTGTCCTCCTAATCCCAGCGCTCGTTCACACGAACCCCTTTATCTCCTCGGAGCTAAAATATGAATATTTAATGATGTTTTGGTGACTATTTAACAAAAATCGTCCACCTTATGGAATACCACTTTTTAAAAAAATTACCTATCTTACGAAACCAAACCATATTAACTATCTCGTTAGGCTTGGAACGCCACCATAGCACATTAAACTACTAAAACACTTTTAGTGTCACGTCCCTCTGGAATTGGTCAGGGTCGGGTCCTTCAATACTTGTTTTACCACTGGTTCTAATTCTACAAATTCCAATTTGTTCCTTGGCAAACGCAATGTAGACATAAAATTTCACTTAGAAGCGAGTTGGTTTTGGTTGTTTACTCACTGGAAAGAACTTAAACGACAAAATAAAACCAATTATCAAACACTGATCGAAACAACACTACGACTATCATTGGAACAGGGTTTGTGAGACCGATGGTCGACTCCTCTGAAACTTTCTTTTGTCGCCGACATTATCGTTTGCCAAAGTAGCTATACAGAAGCAGGACAGTGCTTAAGACGCTTGACAAAGCACGGAAGTGTCATAAGCACGGACCAATCCACAAAAAATCGATCCCATGGACAGCGTGTCGGCTTATTTAAAGGAACAGTTTTTCTAAACTTGTATTACGTGCCAGAAGCAAATCTGATGTGTCAGTTACATCGAAGAAGTTGCGTACAATTCACAAGAAACTCGTACGCCTTCTAGAGATTAAACCGAATTTCAAGAGAACACGAACGAAATAGAGAGACCTAAAAGATGGGGACGCGTTCTTCACACGCTTAAAACCAACTATGGTCACAGAACAAACCAACTTTCAGATCGTTAAACGGCAGTCGAAGCAACAGTTAATGCGACCATTTTGCCGCCACGAGACAAACGACGTGAGTGAACGAAGGCCTAGAACCCGCACAACAAGTGATAACGGATCATGATGACAGATCATCTAAGTATAAATATCAAAGTTGGTTAGGAATATTTCTCTCATTCAAGCAATACGAACGGCTGCCACAAACATTCCACCTTTGAGAGCAACTTCGAGAAAAGTGATCACGCTCTGCTCCTACTTAAATGGTGTCCAAAGCTCTTGCGATACGGCTTGCGGTAGGAAGAGCGACGATATTGAAGATTAGAGCAAAAAATTTATGTTTTATATCTTCGTCGATATTCTCTTCAAAGATTCCGAAAGTTCATTATGCTAATAGCTTTATATTGAACGGTTCTAGAACTTAGAACGTTGAAGTTCACAGATCCATCTAAACGAGTGGAATAATTAAAGATATGGAGTCACTCTTATTTATTGCCTATTCTTTTTTCATGGCAATGTATTATTGGAATACAACTGGAATGATGCTAAAACATTTGAATAACTCTCTAACGCAGGTGTTTTTGTTGGAGACCAAACAATCTATTACCCTTTCCGGGAGCTAGCGCGTATACCACCACACCACGCGGATCCTTCTGTTTAGTTTTTCTCTCAGCCGTGTTTATAGTTGCTATGAGCACCCATCAAAGGGAACAATCTGAGAAACACAAGTCGACATTCAATTCAATAATTGTCAATTTTAACCTTTTTACTTACTGCCTACTCTTTTTGATGGCAGGGTATATTGCGAAATATAACTTCAACGGAGCTGAGATATTTGCAAAACTCTGGACCGCAGGTGCCTATGGTGGGGAACGAACGCGCTATTCCTAAGCTGAGAGACATGAGAGACAGGCGAAACGAAGGACCTGCATGGTGTGGTGGTGAACGCGTTACTCCTCGGAAAGGACAATAGCGCGTTCCTTCTCCACCATAGGCACCTGCGGTCTAGAGTTTTGCAAATATCTCAATAGTTGTCATTAGAGGAATTTCTTCCGGTGAGTGCACAAAGGTACCAAGGATTAATCCATTTCTTACGAACATAGTTTTCCTTAGCTTAGGCGAAATATAGATCATTTCACCAATCTAACATGAAGTGGTACAAGAATTGTGGGTCCAGCGTTTTCAGGTAGCATCACAACCATCCAACCATTTTTTCGTATAACTACAATTTCGGAGATGGTGCCGTGAATGGCGTCTCGACTCACCTCGTTTCAGAAACTTCACTGTAGATCATACAATCGGAGGAATTTCGATGGTGTTTCACACGCTGCTGCTTATGTGTGCAGCCTGAGCGTTTGACGAGGATGCTAACTACACCTATTGATACATATTCTTCTGCTACTAGGTAGAATAAGTTCGCACCTAATCTTCTCGAGTTGCATCGAGCAGCCCAGAATGCAAGCATTCGGTGCAAGCATGCCTCTCTTCCAAGTACAGATCGTCACTGCGGTAATTTTAAATTTGGACATCATGATTGCTCCTCGACTTTTAGCAACTTTTAGCAAAACGTCTGGTTTTTACACCAGTGACACACTAGTGCGAATAGAAAATATCAATGTGGTACGCTTTTCACATAGCCGTAATGTCTTATAAGTTTTACACGAGTTCACCTAAGTTTTACTTAAGTTCCGTGCCGTTCTTCCAAACCGTGTTACCCTTAAAGAATTGCCACACAACCTTATGTGAAAGCTGCAATAAAAAGCAGGTAGAATTGAAAGTTAATGATGTCAAACACGTAAAGCATTTTCGCCTCGCTGATTAAATCACTTTTAGTCTCCAAAATACTCGAAGGTGAGACAATCTTCGTTTGGCTACGTCGAACATCAGTGTGCTGAACCTGTTGAACAGTGAAAGAAATGCGAAAGTCGTACATTTTCTAGAATCTATATTGCATAACGGTAATAGTTTTGTTCATTAATAGTAGAAAATCGGAAAAGTATTCATATATTATGTCAGCCCTCTTCAGTTAACATTGGTAGTATTAACGGAACGGTACCATTGCACTTCACCCGGCACAAATCTCCAAGGGAGCGTTCCTCTCGTCATCTCGACAGTCATACAGAATCAACTTTTCAAATCATCTTGCCTTCCAAGAACCTAAAAGCTAATGGAATAGTTTTAAGCAACTGTTGTTTATTGTAAAATAAAATCCATTGAACATTTGCGATGATATCCACAGAATTTTGGAGAATGAATAAAGCACATTGTAGCATCGTGCTAAATTCTCGCGTGAATAACACTACTGGCGAGAAATCTATGAACGTTCTAAGAAAAATAATTCATTTTCAAATGCATGCATTTCTTTCTGTACTAGTACCTTCTACTCCCAAACTGAAGATTTCAGCTCTAAAAGCTCTCACCTACCTCTTATGAGCACTAAGGCTACCGTATCTTGTTGTTCCTTTACAACCGACATATTTCCGTTCTGGAATGACTTTTCCATTCTGTCAATAAATAAGAGTATTGATAAGCTAGTAAAATCGATGTTCGGCAGTAACACCATGTTCGTTTTGCTGTTGACATCGTTCTTATAACAACAAATATCGGCCAGGCGGAACGAATGCTTTCCAGTAGTCTTCGGGTAAATCTCACAATAACGATATGCATGAGGAACGGATTGGTTTCCAATGGCCCATTCACAATCAGCGGTACGAGCATCTTCAAATGGTCCAATTACGTCAATCTAGATAGGAAAATCAAAATGATGAAAGGCTTAGCTCTAGAGATGAGTAGAAAGGACCAGTTTTGAGGGCTTACAAGAGTATCGGAATATAATGAAAAGAGCAAATAACAAACGACTCTATGATTCCACACGATTCTTCGCTCATTAACCCAAGCGTAAGAAACTTGGTTGTGCGTAAGCAGAATAAAAACATCATTCAGCGTTGTAGAAGGCGCAAAGGACGACACATCGTGTTTCTCGTATCAGGTAAGTGAGGAAAGGGATCCGTCCAAAGCTCCTATCTACACTAAAGCTAAAAAAAAGATAAAGTTCTCGGCGTTAATCAATCCCTCAGGGATGCACTATGCATTTGACTTCATTAAGAATCGCTTGGAGGTGACTGAATGCATATCTGGGCTTTACAATGACTCGTGGTGGTCTACCGATGTATAGAGCCAGTGCTGCTATCCTCCCAGACAAGTTTGGTTTCAGTTTGCTAGCCCCGGAGGGATGGAAGGGTTGGTGGGCCGTGGGCGTGGGGATCGATTCCACGTGTGTCGCAGTGGTGCCTCCAACCACTGCGACACATGCGCGCTTAACCCCAATAATACTCATTTTTCCTGCAAATTTCAACTAATTCAATGATTTTGTATCAGCGTATTGAGATTTTTATATTTCGTGAATACTTCCTCAACTTCATAGATTTTTCTACATAGAAGGCTTTAGGTAGTGTTTAGTTTATTCGCTCAGTCCCACCCAGCACTCAACTCCCCTTGTCGCCCATCAAATAAGGTCTATATTTTCATCGGACCTCAATGCGATAGAGAACTGACGACTTTTTTACATGGACAAAGTGCTGTTCAGACTTAAAAGGTGTTTCCTGCGCTTTTGATTGTAGTCATTAGGCACGCACTCATCGAACTTTTTCACCTTCCCACTTCTTCCATACGGATGTTGTATGATTATCGTTCAGCCGTGCTTCCGCACTCTTAAAGCAGTTATTCGAAGATCACTTTGGACTATCGCCTTCAAGTTGTTGCCGTCAGCTAGTGATTCGCTTGTCGTTTTTCGCCGTTGACCCCCCATAACTCCCTCTGGCAGTGACCTTTTCGAACGCGCACTGTGCGTAAGTGTTCCCCTGCCCAAACATCGTTTTCCTGTAAATTGACTCTTAAAAAAGAGTTAAGAGGCGAATAATAAACAACATGCAATATAAATTACAAGCGACATATTGTCGTTATGAAACATATCTGTAGTATTCTAATCACAAAAGCAGCGATTACCTCTATATGCACGCAACAATACGCACTTATTTTAACTTATTATTTACTGCCTACTCTTTTAACGGCTGGGTATATTGCGATATACAACTTTAATAGTGCTGAGATATTTGCAAAACTCCTCACAGTAAGTGTCTGCGAAGGAGAACCAACGCGTTGTCACCCTTTCCGGGGGTAACGCGTTCACCACCACACCATGCACGTCCATCATTTCGCCTGCCTCTCACCTAGTTTTCTATTGATCAGTGCCGTCAGAAATCGCCCATCGACGGGGTTGATCTGGTGAGCCCAAATAGGTTAACACAGTGATTCGATTACAGCCCCCAACTTAATTGGGACCATTGCTGATCAGCTCATAAGAACATGCTTAAACCAACGTTTAGTCATTGTGATCTGTAGAGTTAAGCGTTTCTCTAGAAAATAGTAATCCTTAACAGACTGTTGCTTCTCAACGATGGTGATATTGAATTCTGTTTACATTTATTTGTAAGCAATATACAACAACTTCACGCATTGTGGTAGTACTTTTGTATTTGACAACTCTGCAGTTTTTAATTTTTGGTAAAACTGCATGTTCAACTCACATTTTCTTCAACGTGGGCTACATTAAAATCAGTGGAGGAACTACTCACTCTATGAGTTGTAAAAACATAACACACATAAACCACAGTATTTATTTTTAAAAGCAAGTCGGTGGACAAAAGTGCAACGATAAGAGCTCTAAATTTTGGACAAGACATCTCGAAGTCGAAAATCGAAACGATCATCAACGACTCGGCAGTTGTCCATGAAACGACCCTTCTGCTCATCAAAACTCCACTTTTTTCCTATGTGTACAGACGAGCATCTAAAAATATAACAGCTACAACAATAACCGATAAACGCAACTGTACTCATGTGTCAACTTTGGTTTAGTTCCTACTCCTTTTCATGGCAGGGTGTGACGTGAAATACGACCACACGAAATTAAAGAAAGCTATTGGCTTTGATCAATCTCTGAGGGATGCGCCATGCATTCGACTTCATTGAGCATCGTTGAGGTGACTGAATGCATATCTGGCCTTTACAATGACTCACTGTGGCCTAACGATTTATCGAGCAAGTTCTGCTATCCTCCCTAGACATGGTTGGGACCAATTTGCCGACTCCGGATGGAAAAAAGCTTGGTGAGCCTGAGGCGTGGAGATCGATCCCATGTGTGCGTTGCAGGGCACCTCTTGCCACATCCGCTCATAAGCGAAAATAGGATTAAAAAAACACAATGTGGTTTCGACTGCAGCTTAAACTTCGCTGGGTTCAATTTGATGAGTGATTGGCGCGCTGTACACTTTACTTCGTATTTATTCTATAAATTTTGAGCCCGAGTAGTTGTCAGTGGTTGGTTTCGTCTTACTTCACAGTATAATGGTTTGTAAAACACAGATGCCTAAGATTCCACAGAGGTGTGATAGCAGCATAGCGTTGAACGCTGTGTTTTCCTGAAAAGTGCGGTATGATATCGCGTTGCATCCTTGGTGAAGGATGTGCGTTCAAGGGGCGTTATAGAAACGCGAATGTCGTGGGCCTATCGCTGTCGCTATTCTGATCTGAATTCTGTATTTTAACTTCGTAAGTAAATAATGCTAGGACTTACTCGCTGATTTGCGTTGTATCGTAAAAGAAAACAATTTTCGAAATGCTTCCGAAACACTGACAAAAGATCGTTCTCATTAGCAATCGCATCTCTCGAACACAAAAATGTTTACGGTAAGCACACCTTAAAAAATGGGGATAGAAACAACAACGACAACAACAACAGCAACAGCAACGTCAACGGCGCGTGCAACAAAATCAATATTTCCGCAAAATCTCCTTTTCTACAGGACCCACTTGTTTCTACCTTAAAATCTTATTTTGAAACCAACGGTCATTTAACTTCGCCACTACAATAATCAATACTTGTTTATATTGTTGAGCTTACACGAAGTTGATATGAGATGTTTATTGGGCTAATGTTCCAACGTCTTCGCCTTCTTCAGAGCCGACGACTCTTGCCGATGGTCCACAGTTGTTCCTATTTTCGATATAGGTCTTGGTCTCGTATCGAACCAGATCTTCCCTCAGTTATCTTCAGCTCGTATCAGCTATCAGCCCATCAGAATTTCAAAATCACCGTTTTGCTAATCGCCATGTGCTAGCTAACGAAATGTCAACTGTTGCAGGGGAGGATTATAGGTTAAAAAAACAAATTATCATGCCATGATAGTCATATCAACAACAACCGCCTTATATAAAAGAGCGTCGCCGGCCGAGTGAGTGTGTCGTATTCGAGATGCTCAGCGGAGGAAGATCCGGTTCGATGCGAGACGAAGACGCCATATCGAGAGGAGGAACAACTGTGGGCCATCGACAAGGATCACCGGCTCTGAAGAAGACCAAGCCATCGAAACGTTAGCCGAATAAACATCTCATGTCAACCTCGTGTAAGCTCAGCAGTGTTAACGAATGTAGAAATCTTATCTTATCTTAAGTTACTCAGCAGGTGTTTTTCAAAGCTGCTTACCATGAAAAAAAATATGAATTACTTCTGGATCAGAACCTAGGGTTTAGTTGAAGAACTTCGCCTTGATCACCTCATTAATAGGCTGTGAGTCCTAAGTTTGGCTACAATTTCTCTGTATACGCTTGATGTTTTCTATTAAGCAGTTTTAACTTAAAAAACAACAGTTGTAAATTGAAAGAGTTCACTTACAGAAAAGGTGCAAAAATATTTCAGAAGACAATTAAAAATGAATGTATCGTTAGTCTTCTCACCATCTTCACTAAGAATACCAGCAATATCTTGAATAACATTAGATCTCGTGAATTCCTCAACTGGACAAATCCTTGGATGTTTTTCGCTGTAACACGCATCCAGCACTATTGATCCGTATTTTTCTTCTAAACTTGTAGAAAAGAAAAAGGCAAAATCATCATTGCTCTGTCAATTTCAGAGGAAACTTTCTGTTAACAAGTTCACACCTCGTTTCTTTGCTTCGCGGACAAAAACGGTACCATCTCCAACAAAAACTTTGTTGTTGTCATTTTGTTGTAAACCGAACCAAGTCGTCGCCAATTTGACCATTGTCGAATCCAATTCAACGGCCGTCACATTAATCTTGAATATGCTTTCATCCAAGTGGAAAAGTATTGAAGAGCTCTCGAAATGCTTCTAATGAAGCAATTTTGAAGAGAACAATATCTATAGAATGCTAAGCTAAGGCGTTAAAAAGTGTACCTTTAGGCAAGTAAAACCTAAAAGTTGCCTAGTTCTTTAAGCGAAAAATTGATAGATTGACGGCATATAGAATATTCAATAGATTCTGTTCTTTTATATGACACAAAGGGAATCACATTTTGCATTTTTTTTTGGGTTTTGATGATTCCTCCTTGATTATCCTTATTACCCTTTTTTTCGGTCTCCTTGAAGCTACCAAAGTTGGTCGTTTCCTTGTGCCAGACTCTGGGTAGAATCAAAAGAAAAGGAATAGCCGCTCATCATTCTTGACGTCAGGAGTGAATAATGACGAACGAGTCGACAAACACAGCAGTTATGAATAAAAGAGCAAGTAGTGACTTTTTTATTTACTGCCTACTCTTTTTATGGCAGGATATGGAGTGAAATATAGCCACATTAACTAAGCTAACTAACTGAAGAAAGATTTAAGCACTTCGAAAGAAGAGTCTCTTCTAAGAGTTTTTCATCCTTTTTGAGCAACCGAATTCACAAGGACAATCAAGAATAAAAGTCGTAATTTCTGATTGCAGCGAAAAAGGTGCGGGACTTCTCCGCGCGGAATTTTCACATTCATTTTATAAACGCTTAGAAAATTAATAGAATGTATCTACAGAAATAAAGATGGAAGATTGTGGTACGTTTTTGAGTACGTTCAACGAACAACTTCATATCCTAATAAAGTTCTTTACGGGCGGATAGCACAGTGGTAATGATGCTGGTCAGCACGAGCACGGTTCTGGTTCAACCACGCTCCGGGTTCACCATGCCATCCATCCGGGGGTTTGAAAATTGCTACTTGGCTTGCCCGGAAGAAAACCACTGTCTGTAATCCAATCAGGAACGCTTTCGCTCGGCTATCTTAGCACTCCAGTCAGAATCGATTTGACAAGTATTCCACGATGTTCAAGATGAAATGAAAATCCTCAAGCAGCAGCTGAATACAGAGGCAAAAGTTGGAAGAGCTTAGTAAGTGATGGATGCGATGAAACGAATCGAATGTGAGAAGTGCTGAGGTCCTCACAGTAGATGTGAAGACGTGCCGTATAAAAATAAAAAAAGTCCTTTAGTATAGTAACTATTCCTTAAATAGTTCCTATTTCTATGTTACCTTATGTCTTCTACAATAACTGTTCTACTTGTAATCGTTATACATCTATTCTCACATATTCTGTAAATTGTCTCTCAACTACCGTTTCAAACATTTGCCTCGCAGCTGGGCTGGAAAGGGATGCTGTAACTTCTTTGTATCTCCTTTTCTTTGTCCGTTCATACGGACGCTGATTAAAGCCGCCGCCAGCTGCATGTAATTTCAAGAAGTCGGCAGTTCCAATACACTTTTTGCGCAAGCCTTTGTACAAGCTATTCCATCTCTCCCACATGACCTTTTGATAAGCCTTTGTGTAGCCTTTCAGATAATCTTTCACTACGAGCTATTCCTTCGCTATCTGATTAAGTTCTATGTTGACCAAGCTTCTGGCATACCGTGTCATTTGATGTACTGCTCCGCATATGCCGTGCCATGCCCTGAATCAGCACTATCTCTGACTCCCTCTGTAAAACCCCACCCATTATAGACAGAATATAAGGAGCACCAGCAGTCATAAAGACTAGTGCCTATCTCCCAATCCACCAGTGCCTGGGTTCTAACCACCAGTGCTTATCTTCCAGCCCCTCAATTCCTCAGTGCTCTAACTCCAGTGTCCGCCTAGCTTCCTTCAAATGTATCACTTGTTCTCATTTCAATATCGCTTGTATCCACCCGGCTTACATATCGTCAAATATCACACATTATTATTGTATCGTTGTTGTTGCTATAAACTGTTACAACACAAACTCGAGGTTATTCAAGGCACCTACGGAGAAATGTCCCGCGTGGCGAATTCAGATAAAGTAGAGCATTCCACGTACAGTTGGAGGACAAAAGACAAATCCGACCGACTCCCTAATCCACTGGCCAACTAGCAAATTTAGGGAGCAGACAGCTCAGTGGTGGTTATCCTCTTCATTACACACACACACCCTAACCTTGCCGTGCTCTTGTTTGATCACTCCCACCCCACCTCGCTCGTCATTCCTTCGGGATCGGAAAAATTGGTACCAGACTGGTCAGGGACAAGCCCACTATTTCTAGTCGATCAGATAACGCTCCAGCATGGCTATCTCGGCATTCCAGGAAGAGTCGACTGGAGCAGCATTCAACGAAATTCGTGAAGGAGACGAAGAAAAAAATGCTCAAGCTGCAGCTGAAGTCACTCGCAGAAAAGAATGTTCGAGGGCCTTCGTGAATGGCGGAAGGGAGGAAACGAATCCGTTGTGAACACTGCTAGAAAGCGCACGGTGTGAAATATGAAAGGTCAGGTTAAAAAAATATATTTGTGCAAAAAATAAACGGAATCGTTCGTTTTGAAAAGTACAAAAACAGAAAAAAATTAGAAAAACCGAAAGATTTTGGAGGAAGACATGAATAGCGGAGGTTAATTGGGAGAATTCGAGAATATTTACGTCGCGGAATTATAGTAAAATGAAAGAAAGAAGAAATGGAACCGAACCATGGCAAAATCCATGGTGCTGAGAAAGTTGTTCATCACGCCACCTCCAAGACCAATCATCAACACGTTCTGCCAATGGTCGCTTTCAAATCGCAAAGCCTTAGAAGCGCGAAATAAGATAAATAAATGGAAATTTATTCAACACAATCTTGGAAAAGTCAAGAAAACCGATAAGAGGAGAACTGACAGTGAAAGCTTACCAAAATACCAGGATTGTGGTACAACTATGGTAAAAAAGGGGGACTTTCATCACAGAAGAGAATTAAAATTCTTTCGCTTTCACCGTTTAATAAAAGAAAAAAACTTCAAAGAATCTTGAGAAAATGCACAGGTATATTGCGAAATATAACTTCAATGATGCTGAGATATTTGCAAAACCCCGGACCGCAGGTGTCTGCGGTGGGGAACGAACGCGCTGTTGTCCTTACCGGGGAGTAACGCGTTCACCACCACACCATGCGGGTCCTTCGTTTCGCCTCCTTCTCAGCTAGTTCTATCGATCTCTGCCTTCAGCAATCACCCATCAGCGGGATTGATCTGGGTATCCCAAATCGGCAACGATCCCAGTTAAGCTGACGCTGTAGTAATATTCACAATTTCAACTCATTATTTACTTACTGCCTACTCTTTTTATAGGAGATAAAACTAGCCGAGAGACAGGCGAAACAGAGGACCCGCATGGTGTGGTGGTGAACGCGTTACTCCCTGAAAGGACAATAGCGCGTCTGTTCCCCACCGCAGACAACTACGTTCCGGAGTTTTGCAAATATCTCAGCATCATTGAAAATACACTAGCTTCTTACCTCCATAATAAAACTCATGGCGATCATTAATTTCGCGTAAAGACTGCTCACCACAGATTCGTCCACTGCCCAATGCCGAGTATTGAAGTTTTTTCCATGTGAGCACTAAATAAAGAAAAAAACTTTAGTTTAGTTTTTCGCTTTAAGATTACGTTCTCATACTTATAAAAAATTTACAGGAATATCGACGTTCCTTTAAAAACAATCACTACATCAGTTTCATGAGTTCGACTGTTGAATCAGAGCAAGTAGAAGATAGGAAATGAACAGTGAAAAATGGCAGAATGTCCTTTTCGACAGCACAAAAGATGAAATCTTTTGATTAGTCGCTTAGAGAGGGGCTATGCATTCGGCTTATTAGACATGTGCTTGAAATAATATTGCGCCTATAAAATGACTAGCAGCGGAGAACTGCCAATGCATTAAATTAGTAACACAACCGCCGAGATGCTGAGATATGAACAAAACTCAAAACCCTCAGTTGGACTTCGAGCCCAAGGTTATCCTTGCCGAGGGCTCAAGCGCTATCTTTCACACCAACCAGGCCCTCGCTTTGTCCTCCTGTCAGGCATATTTCTGCTATACCGCTGTTATCAACAGTCACCCGTCAATGGATATGGAAAAAAAACTGAAAAAAATCAAATGGAAAAAGCATTGACAAACATGTTTGGCAAAAACAAAGTCTTCAATAAACTTCGCACTAATTCGCAGTTTTCTTGATAAGCCCACACGAAGTTGTTAGTGTGTTAATTACTTATCAACAAAGCCTGACGCCCCAGCGGACTTCGGTCTTTTCACAGCCTGACAAGGGTTAGGTTAAATGCAACCTAGTTACCGAAACGCCTCCATAACCTCAACGGAAAAGCTACGACATCAAATTTCCAATCGCATTTAAATATACCAGCTTCGTCACGCACTCAAGAATTTCTATGAATCTCCCACTGAGTATTCCACGTGTAGAGCAACCGTACAGAGTTCATATGGATGGGAAATGTTCTTCTCTCACGTTAAAATTTTAGTTTGAGGAATTGTATAAGATCGCGCGTATAACCAGATTCATTTTTTGGTCTTTCGAATTTATCCAGAATGTATGTAGATTTTTACGCGTTGTTGTTTTGGATTCCTGTGCCAAGATAGTGACATTCACTTCAAAATCACTTCAATACTGAAAAAAAGCTGCCATTTCAGCACAGGATTCCAAAACATCAGTGCGTAAAACTCTTGCGTTTTAGATACTTTCCAAAAACCCGAAAATAAGCCGCAAAGAGGGAGCACCTTCTGATCACTCGCGATCAAGCGCCACACCTCACGCTGATTCTTTGAGCTGAGCCGGGCGTATTCCCCCGCCCATGTAACACTCTGGAGGCTGGTCTCTAGCAAACAAATGGATGACTTGCAAAGAATGAAGCGGTGACTGTATGAAGAAAGCCGTTTATTAAACGAATGAAAATTTATGTATTAGGTTTTATCTGCTAAGATTATAGAAATGTTTAGCTAAGTAGAATTCTTGTCCCTTTGATCTTTCAAGGCCCTAAATTCTGTAACAACAACTTCGTGTTTGCTCATCAAGGAAAACAGTGAATCATGGACGATTTGAAAACTGCTGCTTTTGCCACTTTCATCCATTCATTGTTCAGGATTATGTACTGACTTATGAATTTCTTTTCCAATGATGGGCAATAAAAAGAAGCATCTTAGAGATGCTTTTTTCGTGATCTCGACACATGGCTGCCGAGGAATTGCTGGAAACTCTGCATTTTCATCACTAATAGATAATCTAATGTTATCTAATCTAAACAGCCCTACTTCTCGGATATTCCGTTTTTACCATTCTTTGAGGTTGGAGCGGAATTTCTTCGCGCGGTAATGATTAAGAACTTCGGAAGTTTCCCCGAAAATCTCTGAAATTGCTAACAACTTCATTGTTTGTTGGAGCCTTTCTGTTTAAAGAATGCTTAAGAAACGGCGGCAGTTCCAAAGCCTTTATTTCTCGTTGTCCATTCCTATCTAGAGCTTTAAGTCAAGCTTTGTTACGGAGTGAGTTTTGAAGCTCTTGTAAAATGTTTCATTCCTGTTGGCGAATGATTTCCGGTAGCACCGGCAGAATGCAAATGTAGCTAAGAGAAACCCAGAGCAAAGTTTTCGCTGGTGTGGTGGACAATACAGAATCTCTTGGTAAGGATAGTCCCCGGTTAGAAGCACTGAAGAAGAAGAACTGCAGTTCTGAGTTTTGCTCATATTGCAGTACTCTTGTTGGGTGTAGTACACCTCCAGCAGTGCCATGAAAAAAGAACGGACAGTGAGAAAAGTTGGACAACGTCAAATTAGTGTTTTTATTTCCTCAGACGAATCTGCTTCCTATTTAACAACCCCGGCGAGAGAGGAGAATTGTGAGGCCGAAGCGTGGGATCAAAAACTGACCAATCCACTGTTATTGCAAATATCGCATTATGCATTATATTTCGCGCAGCACATTCATACTGTGTATATTTCATGTTGTGTAGCCACATCTTTCATGACATCTAGAACCAGTTGTGCAATAGCTGACTACCAACTCAGAAAACTTCTAGTCTCGCTGGTACACGAAGCCAATTAGCAAAACAAAGAAGTAGAGCGAAACGTCGCGATATAGGGCGGTCGTAGGGAGGTCAAGCGTCTTGAGATTACAAATGTGTTTAACCTTGCCTTCATTTGGTTTCCGTTTCTCGTTTTTGAGTTGTTATCATGCTTGGTAGAAGTTATCTCGGACATTGCCTGCACAATCACTTGAGGTAACCTACTACCACATAAAATACGCGCTTTCTTTAACATTGTAGACAAGTTTGGCACCATTTGGCCAGCTATGGAGGGATAGATGGATTGTTCAGCAGAGGAGACAGTATCGAACCAACGACGAGATGTGTCATTAACGGTAGCTTTGTACACTGCGGTAGACACGCCATTAAATAGATAGCTGTGAAGAAACATTAAAGTGTTATGTTAGATATTAATTTCGCAAAAAATATTATGGCAAGAAAACCTCTAGACAAAACTTGTGATATTATTAAAAAAAAGAATCTAATACATACCTTCAGGTGTTTTTAGTTGAGCCACAGAAACACTGAACTCTTGTGTGTCTTCGAACAGCAAGTACCGTTTAACAACAAGTCTAGAGTATTCTGTACGACAGGTTTATTAAAAATCTACAAATACTGAAGTTCAGGAAATCCAGCTTTTATTGTTGTCTATAGAGATTAACAATACAGATATCTGTAAGAAAAGCCTCTAGAAGCCTCTAGAAGCAAAAAGCTTCTAAAAACTTGCTGCATTACAATACGCCGCTTTCCATGATTTTATGAGGATTTCAAGTATTAATTTAAGCAACGTAAACCCATTACAGTGATCCAGAAGAAAACTGGAAGGAACCAAATTCATCCGAGAACTTCAGAAAACTGTGGTCTTATCCAGGTCGGTAGTGTTTCCTTCTCCATGCAAATCCTCCCCCTTGCAAATTTTGCTGCCCTTCAAGCTGTTGCAAATACTGCTTTATACTAAATAGTTTCAGGGAAAAAAAAGACAGGCTGAGATAAATGTATAACGAGGGCCTCAGTGGAGCTGTTCTGTAACAAGTGAATCCCTGTAAGGGTAATCGTGGTTCAATCCGACCTGGGGTCTATTTGCGATTTTCTCAGCTTCACCTTGTTTTTATTTCATACAAGACACTGCCGTGAAGAAATAATGTGGAGTAAATAAAGGCCATAGATTAAATATTATTTCTCGGTAACGTATCGTTGTAGTTCTAGAATAAATATTGTTCCTCTAGGCTACTCGTATCGGCGGAATTCCTACTGCAGTGGTTTCCTGACGCATTTCTTTCAATATGCAGTCATATTTATCTTTTACAGAAACTGCGAAGAATGTTACTTGTTTACTGAGTAACTCTTATTTGGTTAATCACTGATTATTTTAGTTCAACTAAGAAAAGTGTCTGACACTAATCGAAACTAGTCATGTCAACACTCTCGTGATGAACGACACCTATAGATGTCATAATGGCTCAGTGTGAGTGGCCACCGTAAGCCCTATACGTCTCATTTTTTTCAGTGGTCTGCTTTAACACATGGAAGTAATTCCCCACACTTTTTGGTATCAATTGATGCTTGTAGAACACAGATGTTGTCTTGGGCGTTGGGAGGGGAACAGCTGTATTCTGCACTAGGAAGTACGCAGAGAACTTATCTATTTAGTACTACACATACACTGTACTACAATGCAACGAACATGCAAAACCAATTCAATTCTGAGATATTTGCAAAACTCGGACCGCAAGTGTCTACGGTGTGCAACGAACGGGCTCTTCCCTGTTAAACTATTAACTACTAGCTAAGTAGCTATCAAACTAGTTTGTTAGCTTTGTATTACTTACAGTATTTGTGCTTAAATACAGTTAAAGTTAAGTTGAAGTTGATGAATTTGCCGTAGACATATTTTATCTATCGTCCCGAAAGGAGCGGAACCAACGTAGAAACAAAAGAGCACGAGAAAAATTTGCATAAGTTGAAAACTGCGACTGAACCGGTCATCATAGTATACTACCCACTACCATTATAATCCCAACCATGTTATTACCATTGACACTACATTCCATTAAATTGCTATCGGTATTACTACTAAGCATAGAACTCTACCACGAAAGTCCACTCTGGTTGATCTGAACTCGTAGAGATGTAAATTATCGCATTTCTAAGCAAATGCACAAAATTTCTAAAAGAATAATTTCGTTTGTTCAACTGATCCTTCCCGTTTTTGCCTTGTTCTTGTTTTTATTTCTTTTTCATGACTGCTGAAAACCTACTCGTGTTAGGAAACCCAATGAGCAACCACTGAGTCGTAAACTCTTGAAATTTTGAACAAAATAGATGCCACATACTTTGTCCATCATTTGGACAAATTAGTGGGAAGGTAAAAAGGCATGAATACTTTAACGAGTCTGCACATTTTTCATACTTTCAGAATTTCATAAACGATAGAAAGAGAAAGAGGGAAAGAATGAAAAATACAACCGAATTAAACAGATGAATGAAATGAAGAAGTTGGTTGAAGAACTAAGGGCTTACTTGCCATTCTCCAATGACGCTCTGTCTTGTATAGTATAACACGAGTGATGTGATTCTCCGCAGTACTTATCAATTATACGAGAATTCTGCAAAAGATTTCCTCTTGCTGGTAGTTCGTTTTAGGGCTTTCAAAGAATTTTTGGAAAGCTCTTTATAGACATAAGAATCGTACCTGCTTTAAAATGTAACTCTTTATTTCGATAGCTTTTTCTACTTTCTTTGTTTTGTTGGACGAATTTAGTCGACGTATTGAAAATCGGATACCGCAACGCAATGTACTGGAACACGGATATCGCGATCACGTTAGAAATTTCTATCACCACAAAACTGTTCTTGTTTTCGCTTGAAACATTCTCCTAAACGATAACTGTAATAAACAAATCAAATTATTTTTTGTAGGACGCTTTGTTCTCATTACTTCTTGGCGTCCATTAAAAAAATTGGACGAGCTAAGCGTTCACGCACCAAGTTAACTAGAAATTTCTTAAAATTCTACGGCTTTTTACCACAAAACTGCAGCATCAGCTTAACTCAGTTCAATGCCGATGTGGGTTCCCCAGATCAATTCCGTTGATGGGTGATTGCTGATGGCACTGGTACACAGAAAACTAACCGAGAGATACACAGAGCAAGGGCCTTCATGACGCAGTGTGTAATGCGCGAGCTCCCGGGAAGGAAATCGTGGTTCGATCTGGCTTCGGGTCCAAGTTATGCGAATATCTCAGCATCTCTGTTTACATAAATACTTTCCAGAAATGTTTCGCTACAATGAATTCTACGAAAATTTGCTTCTTCACATAGAAAACTGCGAACTCACCACACCTAAAATGACCGCAAGTGCATACCAACAGAATTTCTTCGCATTTCTCAACATGGACAAAAGAAAAAATGCAGTGGCGAACCAAAACATGGAAAACACTCAATTAATGGCGCTCCAATGCAATAATTAAAAGGATACTGTACTTAAATGTCATGAATAAGAATGCTATTCATTAATAAAAGCACTGAAGAGCATGTTTTAAGTGCAATCATCTAAATGATTTCGCTATTTTTCTCATGACACCTGTGGAACCGAGTTCCCAAATAATCACGTCGTCTGGCGCTCATGCTGCTCAGTAAGCTCAACGCGATCGAAGGATACAGGGATGACCGAACTTTTGATAAGATGACCTTTTTTAGATGTCCGTTGGATTCTGTCGTCGTTTGCAACTAAGTATTCTCACGAATGAGTCGAGCCCTGCCTAAGCTCTGGTGGACTATCATCGATGAGGCTTACCATGAACCACTTTTGAGTACACTTCTCAGCCACCTTGAACTCGCAGATTGTTGGCAAAATGGGCATACGAGATGACATCTGTATATACTGGAAGCACTGAAGCTTCCACAGATATGAGACGCACGAAGATACGAAAGCATGAAATCATTCTGGCGTTGTAAAGGCAAGAATCCCATTTCCTGAATCTTTTAAATCCAATTGAGCGTAGATGGCCTTTTTGTGGTCCAAGTTTGCACCACTCCTTGTTTAATACTATCTGGTGACCCGTTACGTACCGACTTTGCTCATCGCCCCAGACACCTTTAAACATATTTCGTTGCATTATGAGGAAACCATTGCAAATAATAGTAGAATACTAAGTAACTGAGATGTAAATAGAGCCGAAAGCGTTGAATTTCGGAGAAGTCGCATAGTGATGACGGTTGGTTATACAGAAATCAAAGTCTGTGTTATTTCAGCTGTAAAAGCATTTGCTGTGTGTGGACCTCGTGAACAGCCATCTATTATACATTGATCCAACTCAAATTTTGCGTACTTCGGATTTTTCCCATATCACAACATCAGACAATCCAGTGACTACGTTATGAAATCAGAAGGAGCAGAAACTGCAGTCCACGTAGGTCGACACCTTGGGTCGACATCCCCGAGATTGGACCTAGAATCGACACGACCATCATTCTACGGTAATCACCAAGAAAACGAAGACTTAAGCAGTAGCCGAAACAACACATGGAATGTTCCAGAACAACCACAATAATGCTGAGATATTTGCAAAGCTCCGTACCGCAGGTGTGTCTGCGGTGGGTAACGGATGCTCTATTACCCGTACCGGGGGCAAACGCGCTCACTATCACATCATTCAGGTCCTTCGTTTCTCTGCCTTTCTCTCAGGTAATTTTCTATCGATCAGTGCCATCAGCAATGACCTGTTAACGAGAATGATCTGGGCAGCCCAAATCGGCATTGAAACCCAATTAAGCGAGATGCTGTATTTGTAATCACAGTGGTAACTTTTTATTTGCTGCCTATGACAATTTTTTCACAAACGGTATTATGCAAAACTCGGATAGCACCCGGAAATGGTAATATTGCGTTCGTTCTCCACCGTAAACACATGCGGTCCGGAGTTTTCTGCCAATATCTCAGCATCATTGTGGTTGTATTTCGCACAATACCATGCCACGAAGAATTGTAGTAGGTCGCAAATCAAAGTTAACATTGCCGCAGAACATTTCTGGACGATGATTGCTAGAAAACGAATCGAACTCAGGTAGTGTTAAGATCTTTATAGTAGATTTTATGAGTGTTCTCTGTGAAAAAACTGTAAAACTTAAGTTAACGAACCCGTTCACTGAGTTCCGTTTCGAATTTTCTCACGAATCAGAATAATCCTATGTAAGTAGGAATAAAACAGTTTATGACGCTCATAAAAAAATCCGCTCTACTCCTCTTTACATGTTTCTCTGCCTTCCTGTGATTTAGTCGAGCGTCACGTGCAGATCAAGTGAAGACTACTAGTCGTCCCAATCCCAGAGCAGTGCAACGTAGTAGCGCGCTGCCGCAAAGGACGCAATGAAACCCTATTCGTTTTTAATAACTAAACTGACTTTCACTTATTCTTTGCGTAATAATCAATAGATTTGTTTAGATTGTTCAGCTTCCACGAGGTCGGGAAAGAAAAAAAGACGTCCAAGCGTTAGCCAAACAAAACTTCTCTAACAACCTAGTGAACGCTGAACAATGCAAACAAATGTGTTGATTATTGGCGCTGAAGTTTAGTTTCGACATGAAGAAAAAAAATTATTAGCAATCGACAGTCAGTCATCAACAGTCCTTTACAGGACAGCACCGCTGGGTAACGTTGCCCCATTCGAACACTGTACCACCGAAGAATATTCAGGTAGATATGACAACAAAGACCACCCCACCCCCATGGACATTATGAATGAAAGTGGACATCGACTCGAATCATCGGCCTTGAGGAAGAAGAAGACTTTTATGCGTCATATGCGTCATCCAAAGAGAACTTCTATAACAATCTCGTATAAGCTGAGCAGTATACCTGTTAGACGGAGTGACTAGGACCAACCGTATAGCCCAATTATTAAAAACAAGAATGCGAGGAATACTATCACCAACCGATTTTCATTTAACGTCGTTATAAGTAACCAGTGTACTTCCCTCCCTCGACAAGCTAACACGTGGTTGCTACCCAACATTTATCCAGCTAACGTCTCGACTTCTTCTTCAGATCCAGAGTGATTTGAGTCGATGGTCCACAATCGTTTTCTCTTGCGAGAGTGCGTCTTCGCAGTGTCATCAATTGGAATTTCCTTCAGTGTTGCACTGCTTGAAAGAATTAATCTCGCCAAGACGACGGCAAGTTAGCTGAATAAATGTGGGCTAAAACCTCGATTTATTTACATCGCGATCCTTACCTTCCTAAAGCAATGTGCTTTTCCCAGGGGGAACGAAGAACATTATATTTTGGGTATGTCATCATTCTCCGCGGTCAAAAAACGTATCAATGGGCAGCTAGCCGG
The DNA here is from genome assembly GCA_018806985.1 of Angiostrongylus vasorum. Lineage (NCBI taxonomy): Eukaryota > Metazoa > Nematoda > Chromadorea > Rhabditida > Metastrongylidae > Angiostrongylus > Angiostrongylus vasorum. The sequence continues at coordinate 397,618 of JADANN010000150.1, read as the reverse complement.
ACTCCGACGTAATGTAGAGTCACCGTGCATCCGAATACGAATGCCGACATTTTCAGTTTTCCCACAAAATAATGCTGCAAACCTAAAAAGATTCCTTTCAAAGTAACCTTCTTACTAAGCATAAGCGGCTACGCCATTCAAAAATTGTCTAAGAATAAGTGGTCTTGAGGATTCTGTGATAGTTATTGACGTCCCACCTGTTAGCCCATAAAATCAATTAGCCGCAACTATCTCTGTGATCATTCCTGTTGTTCAGAAAATTGTGTAATCTGTTCTAACAGCGGAGACGAAGATCGCATTAGTTCAGGTGCAATGTACTTAACCTCATGGAAGGCACGAGGTGAAGAATACATTAGCGAAACGGATAGACCACATTGTGCTCGCATAAAAGACCACTTAGATGGGAAAGAATTCGACAAAGTACTCCTCTAGGTACATGTAGCGCACGAAACAGAATGGTGTGATTTTGAAGTGGTTCCTACGATCCTTGCTCAGAAATTGAAAATGACGACTCGCAAGGCTCTCGAAGCTTTTTGGATGAATTTCAAAAGTCCAAGAGGGGAACAGGGAAGGCGAATGCCTCACTATCACACGTCGTATGGCGTGTTGTCTTAGAATGTTTTTTCGATCTTTGCGGGCTTCGCTCATCATGCCGTGTCAACTGCACGAGTATGCTAGCCCATGTAACCAAACGGTGGATAATTTTCAACCAAGGTGGCATTCATTTATTCAATAGGTCTTTATTAGTACTATATGTACTTGAATACTTGGACAGCCTGTTTTCACGAGCTATGTGGACCTCAACACATGTTCCGTTCATTTCTTTGCCTAGCAGTCGTCGTCCACTGTGGTGATTTGATTCGAGAACGCTGGTGGATGCAAGTCTCATACGGTGATCTGTAAAGCAACTACAGCTGCAGCTACATCTATTTGACTTTCGTTAAGAACACGACAGCATGTTTAGGTGATCGTCGTAGGAGATGCGCGCGTCATCGTGGAGTCCACTCTACAGTTCTCCTCGTCCGTCTGATCCTTGTTCTTCTCATTATGCAACTCGCCCACCCACGTTTCACTACCGACATATGTCCTTCCGGACCTCCAACATGAGGTAGTTTTCGGAGATCAGAGCTTTTGACTCCAAGTAAATTTTGTGTGTGCCAGCTATATTTCAGAAGACCTCTTTCAAACAGCCTCTTAGTGGTGCGCAGTGCAGTTGACGTTGATAAAGTATCGGTCTCTGCTGCACAGCACGGCGCTAGAAGGACATTGAATCGAAAAAGGCAAGCGCGGATTTTGCGGTCCTTCAGTTGATCAGTGACTTATTTGAGTGAACCGAATATGATGCATCTCCTTCTTCTGTCGAATTCTTCCTTCATGTTTTTTCTCGATGTTCACTGAAGGTCTAAAGCACAAGTAAGGTGCAGTCTCTGCCATCAAAGAACCATCCAATTTGGTCTGTTTCCCTCGAACGCTTTTTTCGTAGTCGGAGAAAGTCAGAACATGGGCAGCTGGTATTCCCAACAAAGTTCACTGACCCTGAGCACGGTTTGGATGCAGCAAAATCCCTTTCTCTATCCTGATTGCTCAACTGCCTGCGCTTCATCTAACGTTCTTGAAATGTGCGAAAGGATAATTTTTGTGAAGAGCCTGAAAAGTGCACTCAATAAGCATATCGGACGTTAGTTATGAAGATTCCTTGGAATATGAATGAGGCGTTTTCTTGTTCAGCAATCGCGAGGTTGTTAAACAGCATACATTTACTTCCATAGAAAAACACAATACAATACAACAGTAGCTGACGTTTCGGCGTAACAGCCTTTGGAAGGCACGTAAAAAAGCGGTGAGTTTTTTCGAGAAGCTGTTGACCATGTAATTACCATAGAGTTTTTCGTCTTTTTTTGTAAGTGTTGTTGAAGCGTTTGGCCTAGTAAATTGTATGTCATATACCCTTCCAGGCTCTGACGAAGGCGATACTGCCGAAACGTCAGCTACTGTTGTATTGTATTGTGTTTTTCTATGGAAGTGGATGTGTGCTGTTTAACAATCTCGCGATTGCTGAACAAGAAAACGACGCATTCATATTCCAATGCTGAGGTTAATAGAAAGTCGGTCCTGGGAACTGTTACAAGATTCCTTGGGTTACTTTTCTAAGACAGAATGACTATGCGCTGACGTCTTCAATCTGGAATTTTTTCCTTCTTATGGCAGCATGTTTTTTCACTCAACATGTTTATTGAAAGAGCTACGTATATCTAAGAAGTGTCTTCATAATCAGAGAACCATAGACTTCAGTTCGTTCATCGTCGCACCAGAGTTGTTGGAGTGGGTGATCTTCCAATTTACTGGCAGACTTATCCTTTTTTCTACGTTTCGTCGTTCTGTTAGCATTGTGTTTGTTCATTAGAGCTTCTCGGAAGGACGGCAATTTCGTCAGTCGAAGTAACGGTACTTCCATGAGAATTTTTTGTCCTAGTGGACTGCCTTATTATGAACCACACTACTGCCTTGAAGGGCTTTGACTTGATGATTCCTCTCTTTCCATTCCTTAGATTCTGCTGTTTTAGGCATAAGATGAGATGAGATGATCGGAAAAGATGAATAGGATCTGTAGCTTTGTCACATGGCTATGGCGCTATAAAATCATTGTGGTTGACGACAATATGGAGTCTATATCAATATTTGGCGTCAACATAACGTCGTGTTTGCTGAACATGAAAACAGCGTATTATTTCAACACTGTTAAGCTTTTCGTGTAGTCAAAAAAAAGACATCGTGGTACTCCGTTAAAATTTCACGTCTATAGCGGTGGTTTGAATGAGGTGCATGGGGAGGATGGCTATGGAAACCCACTGTTGTTAGGCGGTGGAACCTTAGTGAGATTCGTCGACATGCACAAATAGATAATCGTTTTGAGAAGATTCGAAGATTTCCCCAGTGACACTTATTTGATCTGATAACGATGGCCGAATATTTTGACGCAATGTTGTCATCCCATCTGTAATAACTGAATGAAATCTGTTCTCCGAGGTATGAAGAAGAAACCAGAATTTAAAATCTGCTCGTTCATGAAATTTCGAAGCTACAGCTAACGGCTAGTTTTAATGGAAAAACTGGTTTAAAAAAAACTTGCGTCCCGTTGGACATTCGGCGCTCCATTTGGCTAATGGAAAAGAAATGAAAGCAGAAAAACGATCTTAACATGCTATAGATCTCGGTCATTGACAAAAAATTCGCTATTTTTTTTCAGTAACAGGCAAAAACTCTTGATGGGAAAAAGAAAGACGATAACTTTTAGGCCAAAATAACGCGCTATATTTCAAGTAGCTCAAACCAAAGGCACAAAGATCTCTTTCTCCTATGCCATCCAATTTTTCCATTCTATTCATTAACAGTGAACAAATTACGGAATCTATGGATTGACTGCGTAGGACGAATTTCTTAACTTCGCTGACCGAAGCTGTTCAGCCAAAAATCTGGATCGATGCCTTCCAGTGACCAGAAATCACTTTCAATAAATTCATTTATTCACGCCAGAAACGAAAACATCATCACATTTACCGTCCACTTTTGTGTAAATCCAGCAATTTCAACACAGCTATTGATCCTTGCTTGGATACACTCAGTTGGTGAAATTCATCCTGCCGAACTTCGTAATTGCATACGTTTTTGATGCGTAGTGATTACCCATTTATTATTTCCAGCTACCTCCTGACAGTGTTTCCTTTACATCTAGCTTCGTATTGAAGTGCTAATAAGTAAAAATTATCAGCGTTTTTACTGACCCTAGGAATTCTCACTGCAAAAATGGCACTGCGCTTCCAACTTATCAAGAGATTTTGGTTTCCTGCTCTCATCATTGCAGTTTCAATAGTAAGTGTATTTTTTCACCTGTCTAGTTTACGTTTAATGACAAAATATTATTTGCAACGCTTTGCAAATGGACCTGAAAAGGTCTGTTAATGCAGATTCCCCCAGTTTTTCCGATGAACATTAAGGGATTTTTGAAGCTTCATAGCTTTGAAAATATGTGTTTTCTGATGAGTAAACATTCGAGATGCTGGCTATTTGCTCAATGGCTTATTATAAACAAATGTAATTACTTCTTTCAAAAATTAACTCTACTCTGGCCTTTTTGTGCTCTGCCTCATCGCTTCCAGATGATTTGTCATTCAATAGCTGATTTCTCAGTTGTCACAAGTCTTTTGCTGGCTATGTAAGAATTCTGTCCATTGTCTTCCGATATAGTCGGAAATGTAGTTTTTATTTATGAAAGCATTCTTAGCCTAGTTTGAATGCAGATTTCATTCAAAACATTCTCGTTATTTGAAACACGGCTGAGAGAAAGGCGAAACGAAGGGCCCGCATGGTGTGGTTGTGAACACGTAATCTCCTGGAAAGTAGTAACGGGTTCGATCCCCCACCGCAGACGTAGTACCGGATTCGATCCCCACCACAGACATCTGCGGGGCAGTGTTTTACAAACATTTCAGCACAACTGTGTTACATTCTCGTCAGTGTTTAGCTCTTTATTTGTTGCCTGTCATTTCCTCACGGTAGGGCATAATGTGAAGGACAACCAGCATGACGCTTGCTAATGTTTTGCCGTTAACGACAAATTTTTTAGATTTTGAAATTTAGCATGAAAATAAAAGAAATGGAGCAAATCCCTTTTTTCCAATATGGTTTCATATTGGGATACACGGCCACGGAATCAACTGGAAATGTTATCGTTGATTTTGACCAGTAGGGCGTTAGCTGTTGTACTGCACAAGGGCGACATTAGAAGCACCATAGTGGAAGATGGAAGATGAAGACGACTGAAGACACATGTTGGCGAAGGATAGGTAGAGTAACACTTTTTCAACGATTCGACAACTCGGTATGACATGAACTCAACGGCAATCTAAAGCAGTCGACATGAAATCTCTTTTTCGCTCCATGTGTAGAACTAAAATGATTCGTTTCTTTGTCACATTGTCATCTCCAACCAGCAATGGAGACTCAACCGACAGCGACGACGTTCTGCGCACTGTCCGATAAAGATAAAGCATCATAAATCTCGAAAGCAGCTTTGTAATACAGAAAGATTACAATGACTTTCTGGTAGTCGAAAAGAAAACCACTTGCCATAACTCCTTTAATTCTGGAGAATCCATTAAAGCCAAGATAAGAAGTCGAAGGCATACAAAAAAGAACTCCAACCACTGCGATCGTCACTGATCTGTCGAAACACAGCAATTTTGTTGTGAAGCAGCTAAGGCAAAAAAGCACTTAACCAAACCGCCACATTATAACATTTCTACCGATGTGTCATTAACTAACAAACGGCTTTCAACTACCTCTTGAACAACTTGGTGTAAAATTCTCCAACAGTCGAGCTTATGTTGAAAATTGGTTAAAAAAAAACAGTGGAGCTCAGGAAGCTTAGAATCGTCGCACAGTTGAAAGGCCGAATGTGGTTTTGCAAGGATGTTTGCAAATTGTAGCAGTCATCTAGTAATTTAGTGAAGCTCTGTGTGGACTGATTAGCATGTATTTGGAGACGAAGCCTAAATACTGGAATAACTGCGGCGATGTAACTTCATAGAGCGTTCTTCTGCTAAGCATCTATTTCACCATTTGATCTTCAAAGCAGCATATTTTCTTCCAATTAGTGTGACTCAGATTTAGTGCGCTGTTTTCAGTATGTTGCCTACTATGGAGCTGACTACATGAACTTACAACGGCAGGTTAAGTTAAGCAAAGAGGATATTCACAACCTTAAACGGAAAAATGCTACAACAGGTTAGCCAGATGTTGACGGGAAATTTTCTACCGGTTTTATTTGGTCTTCTCGCAATCATTTTCTGTTCCTACGCTTCTTCGTTGAGAAAAACACAATACTCAGATTAAAAGATGATCGAAATTCTGTTTTACGAGAAAACATGAGTGCTAACGAAAGACATCGACGTTTAATTCATTCAACATTCCAAGCTCTGCAACATATGAAAGAAGAAACTTCATTGGTTTGTATAACTAACCTTTCGCGGTTACTGTTCAACCGAATTTAAACTGAAATAGACAACCGCTTTGCTACTGGAAATGTATTTGTGCCATTTTTACAATAATAACTGAATAAATCCAAAACGTCCGAACGGTTAACCGCCTCATCGTTGCTTGGTGTTTCTGGGTGTCGGGCAGTGATGTACAGCGGGGAGGATTCGTCCACCCGCAAGGTCTGCCAAGCTAAGGAGTCCGGCGTTTCTAACAGAAACCTAGCTAAGAGTAAACCAATACCAGGATCCACCACCGTCCTGGTATCAGTGTTGCATAGAGGCAAATCTCCCTGTGATGCACAAGGGCTGCGACTGCTCGTGGTGTGACGACCTGGAGCAGATTTTGGCAAGGCTGTCTTCGAGATTCCAAGAAGAACCACAATGTCTTAACCAGCAAATCTCGGAAGAATGGCGGTCATGTTGGGGCCCACACAACCAGTGAAGACGCACCGTTCAAGCGTCAAGTATCAAGTAAGTAAATCCAAGAAACCGTTAACTCAACACATTCAAGCATGCAGTGCGAAGAACATCGTATCACGAAAGAAGTGTAAAAGGTTGAAAGCACTTTAATTACTAAGTGACATTTTTTGGAGAAACACTACTTATTCGAAATGAAGCACACTCCAAAACATGTGGCATCTCTCGTCGTAACACGTCGCTTCGCTCACATCACACCATTGCGACGACTTCACAACCTCAGAGAACACACGAGCTCAAATTTTGGAATTGCACAAATATACGTATGCCATTCTGGCTGAAAGTGATTCTTTTTCTAAAATGACTGCACTGCAGTGATTCGAGCAGGAGGCGATACGACTGGCCCTCATCAGGGCCGTCGCAACACATTTGAAGTATAATCTCCTTAGATTGTGTGATCGAGTGTTGTTTACTCCGCTACAATCCAATTGTTCGATTGATTAAATTGAGAAATATCTTCTGTCTAGACAACGAAACACTCGATACCCAATCTGCGTTAATCATGCCGGAGATAAGAAGCTCTAACATGGTGTGGTGGTGAGAGCGTTAGCACCCGGAGGGGTAATACTGCGTTCGCACCCCTCCGCAGACACCTGCGGTCAGGAGTTTTGCAAATATCTCACGAACATTGTGGTTGTAAAAGGTTGATATTGTGATAAGCATTTAGATTATGAGGCGAAATGCAGTTTTGCTTGCAAATCCTATCTGGTAAATCGTTTCGCTCTACGAGGTGGGAGCCTCGATTAAAAAAGCGTTGAAAACATGTTGTTTCGTCTCCAAAAATTATCAGTTCTACTCCTTGCAAAGTAACAAAAGAAGTGCATGTTGGTACGATCTGTAGGCTTTAGTGGCCCTTACTTTAGTCAGCAAAGGCAAATATGATTCGAGATATTACTGTTTAAATTTGAAAGACGCAATCTTTTCCATGCAAATATGAGTCATGTTTGTCACCATTGTGTCAGTGCACAATGTTCGAGCTCGTAACGGTCACCTGTATCACCTGTAGTCCCGTTGATCGATGAGTGACTTAAGCAGGCGGCAGTAAATCTTCCGTGTTTCCCCGTCGCGTGCTAGAGTAGCCCACTGGGTTCTGCTCGATCTAGGGACGCGTTGAACAGCATATCTTTCTTCTAGGCTTTTCGTGAAGGTCTCTGAACATCGGCTTGGTGGTCTTCCTGCAGTGCGTTTAGCATGCCGGGGAATCCAGTCACTAACGGCTCTTGTCCATCGGTTTTCGCTCCTACGCATTACGTGTCCGGCCCACCTTATCTTTGACTGTTTGGCGTACAGAACCGTATCTTTGATTTTTGATTGTTGACGCAGGTCGGAGCTTCGGATCTCATCCTTTACTTGCGTGACACGAGATAGTCCTATCATCGTCCTTTCGACTGCGCGTTCGATAACGCTGAGTGATCTCTCATCCTGCTCACGCAGCGACCAGTTTTCTCACGCAGACGTTAACTTGGGAAGCACCGTTGAGTCGAAAAGGTGGGCATGGAGTCGGGTGTTCTTTGCTCTCTTCACTACATCCTCGATGCTCTTGAAAGCTCCCTAAGCCGCTCGTTTCCTTCTGCTCAGCTCTGAAGCTAAGTCGTTGAACATGTTGATTTCCCGACTTAGATAGACATAACTGGAGCATTGGGAGATATTCGTTCCGTTGAGTGGGAATAGGGCATATGAAGCCAATCCGTTCCTCATGAACATCGTTTTTGTGAGTTTTAGTCGAAGACAAATCTTTCCACAGGGTCTACCAAAGTCGGCAAGCATACGTTCCGCCTGGCTAATGTTTGGTGTTATAAGGACGATGTCATCAGCAAAGCGAAGATGGTGTAAGTGCCGTCCATCGATTTTCACTCCCATATTATCCCATTCCAATCTTCGCATGACGTTCTCGAGGGTGGCGGTAAATAATTCTGAGGAGATGGTATCGCCTTGTTTAACTCGTCTTTTGACGTTGGCGTTAATGTAGTTGTAGAATGGTGATATTTCGTTCTGAAATTTTTACATAGCTTTAGCAGAATCTTTAAATGCTGAGTAGGCATTCCCTGACTGTCCAGAACTTCTATGACTGCTTCTTTCTCAGCTAAGTCAAAAACCTTCTCTAAATCGATAAAAGTGAGAAAGAGTAGCCTCTTGTACTCTCGCGATACCAGTGAGTGTTCGTATCGCTTGGATATGGCCCCACTACTGCGAATCCTTTTTCGAAAAGCTGCATGTTCACTTTCTCTCGTCCAGTGTTCTGTGAACCCTACTTAGGATGACTCGAGTGAAAATTTGGAAGACGATAGACACCAAGCAGATTTGGGCGATATTTGCAAAATATCGTTGAGGTCACCTTTCCCGAAGTATAGCACGGTTTTACTCGTCTTCCACTGAGTAGGAACCTTGACTGCAGAGAGGTAACGTGTGAAGAGCCGACCGAGTGTGTTTATGAGGACTGGCGCATGCTTTTTTCAGGTGCTGAGATTTTTATCCCTGTCCGGACAAAGCATTCTTCGATTTTTTCACGGATGAAACAGCATGCCGGATTTCGGAAGCGAAAACCGGTGGTGCGACATATCAATCCTCCATTATTATATATGACGGAAGGTGGACGTGACTAATGAAGAGATCTAAGTACCACTCGTGAATAGTTGGCGTTTAATCCCCTATCCACCAGCTGGGGACGCACCACGTAGCATTGCGAGTAACCGGCTCGAGATGCCTCATATGAGGGGATATACATGGTTCGTAACGATAAGCGGACATTATTACGCACAATAATGAAGCAGTTATACCTGCCACAGAAAATGTCCTTCTTTTAGACGCAGTATAGCTTCTCATCTGGACATGGTGACGATTTACGTCTGCACTTGCGAAGAAGAGGAAGAATTACTGCTCTCAGCAATCTCCTATGACCATAGATGATTCTGATGTGTTTGCTACAGCAGAATCATTATTAAATTCCGCACTAATCGATTGGATGAGCCTCAATCAATGGTCGTTGAATACGCGGTAGAAGAGTCTTCCTTGGAAATTCAATGGCTCTACAAGCAAACTGTGCGTTAGATGTGCAGTGTCCTCCGTTCCCACATACTGAGTAATACACTGTTTGCGATCTCTGTGTAGAAACGTTTTCAATAGACCTTCAACAAGTTCACTTAATGCACTGTTTCCAACTTCCGTAGAATATCAGCTACAATGTTATTTTATCCAAGTTCTCCTCCGGTCTTCATACTCTTAATAGTAACTGGGATATTATAGAAGAAAAATTTAGCTGACGGTCTGGGACACTTTTTTCTTCAGCAGAAATATCGAGGCTCCCGTGTGGAGTTTCCGCGACGGAAAAGACAGAAGCCGAATTTTCTCGTATTGAAACTCATAGTACGGCATTGTGTTGTATTTCTGCTTCATAAAATAATAAAGAAATGAAGAAACCACCATGAAAGGTGTGGAAAAAGTCAAGAAGAAGAAAGGTTGTAATGAAGCGTTTTCTCTCGTCGATCGATATAGCTAGGTGTTGTATGCTAAGTGAGAATATAAATGAGTCTTATTGAGAAATTCCACGATTGATTGCAATTCATACCGATATGATATTATTTCCAGCCTTTAAGACTTCATGGAGAGGTATGCAGCAAAAGTTCAAACACGTGTTTCTTTATGAACGATTATGTGGTGATCAAGGAGGACGAGTTAGTTCCATGCTTTTCATTGGATTGACAATAAAAAACCATGTGACCATAATTTAGAACGGAATCCCAGATTTGTTTTTCAGAGTTGATGACACATTTAACGGAATAAAAGCAAACAAATATTGTCGATTCTGCATCAATAGAAGTGAAATAAGCATTAATAAAGACCTTTCAGTATAGTAGTAATCCGAGCAATGGAAATTAAAGGGTCTGACGGTATTGCTTTCTCTATCATCTACCTCAGACCTCCTGATGGTAAATATAGACGATTATTGGTAGGTAGCAACTTCTTTCTGCTTATAGTATTTTTCTTTATCCTTAAGGAGAACCTTCTATGGAGGAATTCCTTGATACCCGTAAATGGCCAGCAGACAAAAGTGTTATATATAGTAGCTACGCCAAGGTTATGGTCGGAATGCTTTTTGTGATGGAGGTAGGAATATTTCTTTCACTGGAACTAATTGATTCACCTGATAAGCAGAAATGTGACATTGCCGATATTCCACAGGCGTATTCGTATTTTAGGGTTTGAGTTTTACATCAACGCAGTGGCAAGACGTGCTTATGATTGGTTTAGGAGGAGGAGTAATTAATAATTTTCTCGGCATACTTGATGAAGCTAAGGTGAACGGCTTAATACAAATGATTTTGTAGTAAACAGTTCTTCCCAGGAATGACAACAATCCAGTACAAGCGTCATCACATTCTCTTTAACGAATCTATAGAGGTAATAGAGAGTGTATTGCAAAGTATTACCTCTTTCAGTAACAGTTTGAGTTGATCTTTTTTGAAATGGTCATCCTATCGCGTGTACAAACCAGGAGTTATAATTTTACAATATATCAAAAGTACTCTTTCGTGGCCTATTTGTCTTGGTTTTCATTATCATAAAGGAAAGATGTGACTGCCGCCGACGTCCAGGATTCCTGACATACTGGACGTTCTATACAATCCAAGATTTCTTGCTTCGCACCAATTCTCATGATAACGTCCGTCGACCACCAAGAAGTCCGACATGGGTAGCATTGTTGGGTGTGGGTTATCCTTGTCCTGCGGATTTTGACTAAAAAATAGGATTTCATGTAGACCACCCACAAAGAATTCACAGCAAATTTGTTTGTTTTATGTAGCAAAATTTATGACAATGAAAAAAAAAACCGAGTCGAACAAAACACTGAAAGAGAATTTTGTGACGAAAATGTTGTCAGTAGAGCGAACGATGATCTGTTTATTGCAATATCTGAAGTCATCTGATCACTCTTCTTCGTCCTTTCGTATTAGCATTCCAGATCAATCTCACAACTGTTGAAATAGACCCTGATATGCCGAAACTGGCAAAGGATTATTTCGACCTGGAAGAAAGCTCAACAAATACCATTATAATCGCGGACGGAATTGCTTTCATTGATGAAGCATCAAAAAAAGGTCAAGCTTTTGCGACAACTAAAAGATTAGTGTTTCATTTAGGCAGTACATAGCGATTCCAGGTCAAAAATACAAATCGATGATAGTGGATGCATGTTATACGTCCTGTCCAGCTGAAGGATTTTGGCAGTTGGACACTGCTAAGCATATCGCTGACATTCTTGACGAATATGGTATGTCACGCTACTTAGACACTAGCGTAGCGCTTTTTGCATTCACAAATGATACGTCCCTCAGCATATTTTCAATTTGACTAGTCCTGTAGGGACCCCGAAAAATTCCTCTCCCAAGACCCTGAGGTAGTCGGTAGCCATAGGTCGCACTCCGAAAGGCCGCTCCTCGGTAATTTAGCCAAAAATGGAAGCACCAAGAGTGTTACAACACAGTAACAAAGTTGAAGTGAATTCTCAAATACAATAAATAAAATCGAACCTGCTGATTAGTGGGACTGTTCGAGTTCTGGTTCTTCTTCACTGGTTAAGGAAAATAAAATTAAAGGAACGTTGTCCGTGAATATCCTTGGCGATGATGAAAAACGTGAAGAACTTGGCCAGCGAATTTTGTCCATATACAGGAAATATTTCGCCACCTGCTTTATTTTCGAAGCCTTATCTCAAGAGGTGATTTCACGAAAATCCTCTTTATTTCCTGTTAACGTAATTCATATCGGTCCTCACTACTACTTGTGCACAATAGCTTTACTCAACGGATTCAAAGAAAATAAAGGGACAAGTAGTAAGAGCCAAAGGAAGCACATGTGTGTTCATTTTCTTCTTCTCAGAAACTTTCAGATCATGCTGTGTTCCCACCGAGAAGATTGGACACTTCAAAAGCAAAATGACCGATTTTTTAGAAAAAATGGCAGAACTGGATCAACGATTCAAATTCGATCTACGTTCCTTGTATCCCAAGCAATTTCAGTCCATATAAAGCTTCAGATTTTAATAAATCCAATACTTATTTTCTTATTTGAAGAATCATTTACATAAACGTTTTGATGACGATGGCAAATATCCTCATTGAAGGACACTGTCGATGAAGGCAAAAAGAAGAGAGGTTACAACACGTGCTGGCTTTTTCCATAAACTTATTCGACTAGCATCCTAGAAATACTACACCATGCAATGTTCAGTGTCCCACTTTTTGCTTACTGCCTATTATTTCTTCAAGACAGTGGATATGTGAAATACAACCACAGTGATGCTCCTCGAGCCCACAAAAACCCTTTCCGATAACTCGCGTTATCTTCACTGCACTGTTATCAGCAATTGAGCGTAAACGGATACCTTCTGCTTAACTGGGTTCCATGCCAATTTTTCTTTCCTAGATCATTGCACTTGACTGGTGATTGCTTATAGCACCAATAGCGTAGAAAGGAGGACTGGCTGAAAAAAAGGCAAAGCAAGGGTCTCGATGATGCAGTGGATAACGTGAGCCACGGAAAAGGTCAATCACGGGTTCGACTCTCACCTGGGGTTCCTAGTTTTGCGCATATCTCAGCATCATTGTACATGGTTCTACTATTACTATTGATTAAAAAAATCAGAAACACTGAAGAAGAAATCGCTGTTTTCTTCAATAAGCAGACACAAAGTTGTATCACAGAATTTACTAGGATGCAATAGCTGACGTTTCGGCGATTTCGCCTTCTTCAGAGCTTGGAAAGGTCAAACTGACATGCGCTCTACTCAGCCAAACGCATTCATAACCCTGACAGATAGAACTTAACAAGTAAATATGCATTTGCATAAGGAAAAGCTTCATTTAAACACCCACCATTTATTCGTTGTAAGTATTTCAATTAGTTGGTTGATAGCAACCCCCACAAAATAATACATGGGCGAGGACCGTGCCTGTGACAGGTCACTGAATCATCCTGAGGTATGGCGCTAGGGTCACGCGTCATGACAAGACACTCCTCCTTGAGGTTCATTTTTGGACATTCCTGCGTGACGATACTGACTCCTACTTCCGACCTCATTTCCCTGACCCCGAAAGAGCCCCGATTCGGCACCGATGCATAGAACGATTACGAAGAGACTGACGAAATCTCAGGGCCATTCCAATTTGCCCAAATCGCAAAGGACTAATATGACGACCTGCACCTACAACGCATTCACACTTGCATCTGATTCCTCGATAAAAGACTTGATCATGGAAGCAAGAAGGATAAGCTACGACGTCATCGGCCTGACCGCGACGAGACGGCGCCACCCATTTAACGCCGTCTATGACACTGGTGAAGAACCGTCCCGCTGAAAGTGCGATAATAAAGGAGTCGACGGCGCCGACGTTCCAGTAATTGACAACTCGTCTCGGACGTTTACGGTCGAACAGATTTGGATCAATATAGGCGTTGAAAATCTAAGTCGTATATGTAACGGAATCAAACTACGACAAAGAAGAAGTCGAAGCGTTACATATGGACTAGGAGAAGTGCTGCAGAGAAGACCATTCGTCTTCAAAGTCATCATTAACGCTAGAGTTGGACCCAGAAGAACGTCTGAAGAACCTCACATTGAGACCCACGGGCTAGAATGAAGAGAACAGGGTGAACTTCTGACTGAGTTTATAATGACCACCAAGACCATTAGCGGGAACTCAAGATTTCAGAAGCCCCACCCTTCACGCTGGACATGGGGAGTCTACCAGTGGAGACCACTATAACGAAATCGATCACATCATAGTAAATGTAAGGTTTTCCTAAACGATGTAACTGTTATGTAAAATTTCACACAATACCAGACCATCGCCTCTTTCGTGAAAGATTTCCTTTCTCGCGGAAAGGAGAAAAAAGCCGCTAAATTCAATGAACGAACTCACAAACTCACCAAGAACTGGGATCTATTTAATTGATTAGTCATCTATTGGGAAGATGTCATTCTCGATAGCATCAACGAGGAATACAATCGGCTCATTCGACATCTTCACGTTGGCGCTGTTCAAGCCGAGAATACGAAATTCACCAAGAGACGTCTCTCTCCAGAAACACTCGAGTTGATACACCAGCATGGAGTCGCACGATCTGCAGGCAACTCTGAACTAACGTCCGAACTTGCAAAACAATGCAGACAGTCGACAAAAGAAGATTTCGAAGACAGAAGAGCAGCAGATATGGTCGATGCTGAAAAAGCTGGAAAAAAGCATTCGCAAAGTCCACCGAAGCTTCATCAATTACAAGACCAAGATCACTGCACTCCGAGGCCTAGACGGAACAGTTACAGCTTCGGGAAAGCCAATGGAGAAAATCATTCACGAATCCCACTCAGATCTCTTCAGTAGTCACGCCCCCCTTTCCATCATATAAACTAAAGGAGGATAGATGTGGGGGTACAAGAGGTTCCCACTTGCGAAATCCGACATCATTTTTCGTCGGTGAAAATCGAACAGCACCAGGTCCCCAGAGGATGAAATCCGAACACCTGAAGAACAGTCCACCAGTCCTCGTAAACACACTTGCTCGGCTTTTTCACACGTATCTGTCTGAATGCACGGTCCCCACTCAATAAAAGACCTATCAATAAAAGACCGTGCTATTATAAAAGTGTGACCTCCAATAAATCGGCAACTATCGGCAAATGTGTTTACTGTGTGTCGTCTACGAACTTTCCACTCGAGTCATCCTAAACAGCACTGATAGAACACTGCACGAAGGATAGCTATTTGAGCAAGCAGAGTTTCGAAAAGGATGGACCACATCCACACGATAACAAGACTCACTGAAGTATCGCGAGAGTACAGAAGACCGTCCTGGCTCACTTCCATCGATTTAAGGAAGGCCTTTGACTTAATTGAGATAGAAGCAATCAAGGAAGCCCTTGACAGTCAGTGATTTCCTAATCAATATACAAAAGATTATTTGTCAGCTGTACACAAAATTCACAACCGAGATATCACCATTCTACAACGATATCAACACCGACTTCAAAAGAGGGCTTGCGCAAAGCGACACCATCTCGCCAAAATTATTTTCCACTGCCATCTAGAACGTCAAGCGAACCTTGGAATAGGAGAACATTATAGTGAGAACTGGTGATGAGCAATTACATCATCTTCGCGTTGCTGATAACACCGTTCTCATCAAATGAAGCGTTAGCCAAGCAGAAGAAATGCTTGCCGCTTAAATAAAATGTTGGAAAGACTGGTCTTCAACTAAATCTCACAAAAAACGATGTTCATAAGGAACGGATTGATCATCTATGCTCCATTCACGCTCAGCAGAGTTAATATATCCGATTGCTCTGGATACGTCCATCTAGTTCAGGAAATCAACTTGATAAACGGCTTAGCGCTGGAGTTGAGCAAAAGGAAACGAACAGTTTGGCGAGCTTTAAAGAGCACCATGGACATAGTGAACAAGACAAACAAAACTCGAATCCGTTCCCATCCGACTCCACGATACTTGCTGCCTTAACGCATTCGTCAGAAAGAAACTTTGTCGCTGCGAAAGCAGGGTGAAAGATCACTCGGCGTTGTTGACCGCTTAAAAGGACGATGCTAGGAGTATTCCGTGTCACATAAGTAAGGAAAGTGATGCGAAGCCCCGACCTGAGTCCACGATGGAAAATCAAAGATGCCGTTGTATACGCCAAACTGTCGAAGATAAGGTTGTCCGGACACGTAATGCGTACGAACGAAAACCGATGGACAAAAGCCGTTAGCGACTGGATACCTTGAGATGTCAAACGTAGTACAGGAAGACCACCGACACGATGATGAAAGCTGTTCACGAAAAAGCCTAGAAGAAAGGTATGATGCTAACGAGTCGATAGACCGAGCAGAACCCACTGAGGTACTCATGCACGCGACAGGAAAAATTGTAAGATTTACTGGCGCAGGCTCGAGCCATCCAGTGATCAACGGAATGATAAGTGGTGTAGATGATACACTTAATTGGGGTTTGTCAAAGAGTTCTCTTCATATTATCGTTTTTTGCGGATCCGTTAAAAGTAGTTAAACTAAGTGGAATGAGAATGAGGAATAAGCTACTTCTCTGTTATCCGCTTGTACGGTGATCCATCAATCCAGTTGAGTCACTCAAACTAAGAACCACGGAAAATCCGTCGATAAAACCAATCCAGACTTACTCTTTACCTAAACTTTTAGCTAATGGTATGCCACCTGACGAACTACAAGCGACAATTCTCTTTATCAAAGCATTGACAATAAAAGAGCAACCTGTCGAGTTCCTTGACAGTTAACAGTGTGACACACGATCGCGGTTATTCATGTTTTACTTCACATGTTTGATCGGAAGGAATATATTTAACCCAAAAAAAGAAATCTTTGTGCTTTTGAGCGTATGCGTTTGCCAATGGTTGCTTAAATGCCAACCAACGACGTTTTTATCCTTTCAATAAACATTCTACATCACTTTCGAATTCGATATTCACGACCATTGATATAAATGACAACGCAAAACACAGAACATGTCAGAGCACATAGTTCGAAAAACATAATCAGGATATGCTTATTCTTAAAGATTGTGGAAGCCTTACGAACAAGAGCATTTTCTAAAGTGAATCACATTACTAAGCAAGTAGGGAAAAGGACAGGGAGGGGGGGAAGAATGACATCACAGAACTAATAAAAGAAAGAAGTCTAAAAACATAACCTTTACTATTCAATATGCAATTCCTCTTAAACCCCCTGTTCCAACTGAACATATTCTGCGTGCTACGATACTTAGTCGAGAAAATGTAAAACACATAAAACGAAACTCAGATTAAAGAATTGGAAAATCCAAACACTCCTAAAAATTCCGATTTGGGGCGCATTAAAAATAAAGGAGTGCTGGGAGGACCCGGTCTGATCTCTAGTGGAAACAAACGCGGTATAAGAGGACAATAAGCGTTGAAATGAGAAGAAGAAAAAACTTTTAAAGCTACTGAACTCACGGTGGACATGAGTGAAAACGCAAATTCAGCTCAACATTCCCAGCATTCCTGAAATTTCGAGAAGCAACAAAATCACAGCAAAAACTAAAAACGCCCAGAGAAATCTCACGAAGAACGGCAGTACATATAACGTATGTGCTGAGCCGTATTCCGAAACTGGGCCCGGGAAAAAACGAGATTGATTCATGGCCCACTGAAGTCCGGACGGATATAAAACAAAAACTACATGGACTAGCCAAGGTATAAATAAATGCAGCGGATAAATTACAGACATATTCCAATGAAATTCCGAAGATGCAAAATGATCGTAAAGAAAACTTGTAACAAAACGCTCCATTCTCTGCTTGGTTAATCATGAATTGCCTTAAGCGGCTGCTTTCGCAAATAGTGCTCATCATCTTTGTGCGCCCGAGGATATAAACGAAGTACAGCACTTAAAAAATTGTACGAAATGGGAGAAGAAATAACGAAGAAACGGCTGGAATCAGCGTAGGCGCTAAAGGTGATGAAGAGCTGTGAAATACGCAAAAATATAACCACTCATCCTAACGTAGTGTTATTCGTTATGGTGAAGCCATTTCAAAGAAGAGGAGCAATATCAAAAATGTTGCAACAAACACAGATCAGGCAAAAAACGGAATCGTAGCAGAAACAAAGGAGTGGCAAATACGAAAAAGCCAGAGGAAGTCATTAAATTACTCTGGCCTTTCAGCGAAAAACAGAGCAAGGTCTTCAAAATCATCAGGTTCATTTACTATAGGACGTCTTTTCTCGATAGGTGGAAGAGGGCGAAGATAAACTGGTTTCTTGTGCTGTTCGCTGATTGTAAGCTAAAAAAAAACGGAAGTACTCGAATGCAAAAGAAAACAATAGAAAATATTACTATAAGCTCATTGAAACACAGAGCAAGGGCCTTCGCGACGCAATGGGGTAATACACGAGCCCCTAATCGCGGCTCGATCCGGCCGAAGGTCCAAGTTTTGCAAATACCACAGCATCGTTGTGGTATCACCTGTTTCACCAGTAGTCCCGTTGAACGACGACTGACTCGAGCAGGCGCCAGAAAATCTTCCATTTTTCCCCTGTCGCATGCAAGAGTAGCCCAGTGGGTTCTGCTCGCTTTAGAGACTCGTCGAGCATCATATATTTCTTGTACGCTTCTCGTAAAGAACTCTGACCATTGAGTCCGTGGTGTTCCTACAGCGCATTTAACATCCCAAGGAAACCAGTCACTAACGGCTCTTGTCCATTGGTTTTCGCTCCTACGCATTACGTGTCCGGCCCACCTTATCTTTGACTGTTTGGCGTACAGAACCGTATCTTTGATTTTTTGATCGTTGATGCATGCCGGAGGTTCCGATCCCTTCCCTTACTTGTGTGAAACGGGATACTCCTAGCATCGTCCTTTCGATTGCGCGTTCAATAACGCTGAGTGATCCTTCATCCTGCTTATGCAACGACCAGGTTTCTGATGCGTATGTTAGGGCATGCAGTACCGCTGAGTCGCAGAGGTGAGCACGGAGTCGGGTGTTCTTTGTTCTCTTCACTACATTCTCGATGCTCTTGAAAGCTCCCCAAGCCGCTTGTTTCCTTCTGCTCAACTCTGGAGTCGTTGAACATGCTGATTTCCCCACCTAGATGGACATAAATGGAGCATTCGCAGATATTCGTTCCGGTGAGCGTGAATGGGGGATAAGAAACCAATCCGTTCCCCACGAACATCGTTTTTGTGAGATTTAGTCGAAGACCAATCATTCTACAGGCTTTACCAAAGTCAGCAAGCATACGTTCCGCTTGGCTAACGCTTGGTGTTATAAGGACGATGTCATTAGCAAAGCGAAGATGGCCTAACTGCCAACAATCGACTTTAACTCCCATATTATCCCATTAAAATGTTCGCATGACGTCCTCGAGCGTGGCAGTAAATAATTTTTGCAAGATGGTGTCGCCCTCCCTAACCCCTCTTTTTGACGTCAATGTTAATATCGTTGTAGAATGGTGATATCTTGTTTGTGCAATTTTTGTATAACTCAAGAAGAATCTTTATGTACTGAGTAGGGACTCTTTAACTATCAAGGGCTTCCATGACTGCTTCTATCTCAGTTGAGTCAAAGGCCTTCTTTAATTCGATGAAAGTGAGGCAGAGCGGTATTCCGTACTCTCGCGATACCTCAATGACTCTTGCTGTCGTGTGGATGTGGTCCATCGTGCTAAATTCTTTTCGAAACCCTGCTTTCTCACATGGCTGTTCTTCGTCCAATGTTCTGCCAATCCTGTTTAGGATCACTCCAGCGAAAAGTTTGTAGACGACAGACAGCAGGCAGATTGGGCGATAGTTGCCGATATCCTGTAGGTCACCCTTCTTGAACAATAACACGGTCTTGCTGGTCTTCCAGTGGGTAGGGACCTTGCGCATTCGGACAGGTAGCGTGTGAAGAGCCGAGCCAGTGTGTTTACGAGGATTGACGGAAGGTTCTTTAGGTGTTCTGGTCTTATCCTGTCCGGACCTGATGCTGTTCCATTTTTTCACCGACGAGATGGCATATCGGAGTTCGGAAGGGAGAACCGGTGACACAACATATCCATCCTCCTGTATTTCATTCATATAATGGAAGGTGGACGTGGCTATCGAAGAGAACTGAGCACAATTCGTGAATGATTTTCTTCATTGCCTTTCTGGACGGACGGTGTTACTGTTCCGTCTGGGCATCGGAGTGCAATCATCTTGGTCTTGTAATTGGCGAAGCTTCGGTGGGCTTTGCGAATTCTTTTCCCAGCCTCTGCAGCTTTGACCATTACTACTGCTCCTCTCTCTTTAAGATCTTTTATCGCCTGTCTGCATTGCTATGCAAGTTCGGACGTTAGTTGGCGGTTGCCTGCATCTCGTGCTATTCCACGCTGGTGTACCAGCTCGAGAGTTTCTGAGGAGAAACGTCTCTTGGTGACTTTCGAACTCCCAGCTTTCATAGCGCTAACGTGAGGATGTTGAATGAGCCGACCGCATTCTTCGTCGATGTTATCGCCAACGACATCTTCCCAACAGCCGACTAATGAGCAAATAAATACCAGTTTATGGTGGTTTTGGGACTTCGTTTTCTTGAATTTAGCGGCTTTTTTCTCCTTTCGGCGAGAAATAGAATTATGCATGAAAGAGGCGATGGCCTGATCCCGTGAAGAATTTTGGGACCACAGCGACATCGGTTAGGCAAAACCTTCTAATTACTATAATGTGGTCCATTTCGTTATGGTACTCTCCATTGGGAGACTCCCATGTCCAGCGTTAAAGGTGGGGACTTCTGGAATTGCGAGTTACCATGGATGGTCTTGGTCGCCATAATATACTCGGATAGCCGTTCACCCTGTTCGTTCCATTCTAATCCATAGGTCCCAATGTGACGTTGTTCAGACGTTCTTCTTGGTCCAGTCTTGGCGTTGAAACCTCCAATGATGACCTTGAAGAATGTATAGCTTTCTCTGTAGAACTTCTCCAAGTCCTTATAGAACGCTTCGAGTTCTTCTTCGTCATAGCTTAATGTCGGCGCGTAAACGACGAAAGTTGTCACAGCCGGTATTGATCCACATCTTTTTTTAACGTAAATGTCCGATTCTGGTTGTTAATTGTTGGAATAAATCGATGTTCATAGCCGAACTCGTGCTGACAAGAACGCCGAAGCGCCGATTGCTCTGCTGTGGCATGTTCCGAGAAACAGTTCTTCTGCAGTGCCAAAGAAGGCGTTGAATGGGTGGCGTCTTCTCGTCTCGGTCAGGCTGATGATGTCCTACCTTATCCATCTTGATTGCATGAGCGAGTCTTCTATCGAAGCCTCGGATGAAAGTGTAAGTGCATCGTAGGTACAGATCGTCGCCTTAGTTCTTTTTTCAATACAGGCGGCTTCCATTAGCCGCGAGATTTTAGCAGCCTCTGCGTACTCGTCCTACCCAACGCTGCAAAATGGGGGGCTCATTCGGATCAGGGGGAATAAGGGCCGTACCATGTTTAGCATTTTGATACCCACGTATAGCTTGCTGGGCTCTGAACGTGGGGTCTGAGTATACTCTATGGGTAGTTTGCCAGGCTATCCCAGAGTGGACATGGACCTTATTTGTTGGAGGAGCCTGCTAACTGCCTCCCATATATTTCCATGTTACTTGACTGCAGGCTTTTAGCAGAGCCGACTCGTAGAATACAATCTGCATAAACTAGAACGCACCCACATACGCGTGCATGACTACGCCTCGTAAATAAAGTATGTGCCAAATCGGCGCAGCAGAAACAGCGAGTCCATCCCCTGGATCCAGCTGCGTCTCAGGGAAGCAAAGGTCGCTTCCGGTCCGCGATTAACCCCCTATCCGCCACCTTGGGACGCGCCACGTAGCCTCGCTACTAACCGGCTATCGGGATCCGTCACATAAGGGAGATTCGTGGTGTTGTGGTAATACTAATATCTACTATCTCGTGTCTTTCTAGTCGGGATCGAAGAGTTTAAATCTTCTTGTAAGCTGATATTGTAGGAAATGTTACACTCTAATAAACGCACCGAAATCACGCCTTTCAGGAGCTTACGGGTCATCTCTTTCTTCTTCTTTTCCAAAACGAGTTGTTCACCAGATATCATTGCTCGGATCTTAAACTGTTAAAAAAATTTTCTATGTAGCTCAGCAGTGTGACCAAATGTGCAGTTCCAGATGGAAGATTACGCTTAGAAAATCGGATACTTTGATGAAAGTCAGAGTTGTGTAACACAGTTGTTTTTATGCATCACAAGTGCAAAATCGGTTACCTTGCTGTCGAAATTCGCCACACTTTCGGCATCTGCGCCCGGAACTTGCAAAAGAACTTGAGGAAGTGATTCCGAAAAGGGACGAAAAGCGAAGTAAATATGAAACACCAGTCCAATTAATGGAGTCCCAGCAATTTCATCTGCTCCATGTACTTGCAGCGACCGGATAGAACACACTAACATATGAACACCAACTTCATCATCGTAGCAATCCACCAACTTCTCTGATAATGCTGTACAAAGGCTGACAGCTTTAAGAGCAAGCATTGAGTCGCGAAACGTAAGGCAAGCGAACGTCGTCATGATAACAGAGGATAAGCCGACATTGCTGTCGAACAACCAGTCGCCAAGTGGCGACATGGAACGAGACTTCTTATCATCACCTTAAGGAATTTCATAAATCATTGTAAAGAACATTTCACTGGGAACAAAGGAGAAACACTAATCTCCCACCGTCATTCGCAAGATAGCAGGCGCGTAAAAAACCGATGTAATCGCGAGAAATGACACACGTTAAGTGCTCGAAGAACAATTGCTCCTCAGATAGTTCAGAATCTGAAATAATCTATATGTTTTTAGGCAAAGGACACACTGAAAACCATACCTACGCTCTTAAAACGATAAATAATCCTCATTTAGAAGTGTAAACTCACCATGATCTATCTTATAAACCTCGTCCCACATTCTCTGCAGCAGAGTTTGCATAAAACCAACAACTGATGCAAAAAAATCTTTTAAAAGGGACCAATATTCTGTAGGACAACAACACACTATCGATTTCCAGCCTTTTTTTGATCCAAGAACGAATCCTGAATTCAGGAATGAATGGGAGATTTGTCACAAGGCTGTACAAGAGATTTGGCATTTGTTCCATTGTATAGGCAACAATAGGGAATTTGCTCACAAATAACGAGATGATTGTGAGGCTAAAAACAGCTAAATAATGATTGTTTGCAGTCAAGAATGTTAATGTAGAGTGGCAGCTGGTCTGAACACAAGTACCAGAAATAGAATCGAACTCAGCGAGACTTCCATACTCCAAATAAAAGCACGCTTTACACTGTACGACTTGTGTTCACTTATACACAGTGAGAATACAAGGCAAATGCTTTGAGGATTGCAGCGGTAAAGGGTATTTTTAATTTAAGATGCAATATAGATGACCACACCAATCTTTTGCATGATGAACAACCAGCATATATCTTCTGTACGGAAGACGCAATAATATTCCCACGAATCTAGATGTACGGACCTGCACATGCCATCATGAATCGCACCCAATCTTCGCATCGACTTCGCCAAAGCACGTGAGTGATGTGGCCAAAGACCGCCTGCCACAAACAGGTCTAAAACCCAGGCCAACCACACAAGCTAACATAAGAAAACCTCTACGAGTTAGTTGTAAACAGGCACTTCGTTGAACACTAAGAACAAAAAGGCTTTACAAAGAAAAATCTAACGCTATCCATTTTCGCTTGATCGACCTATTGAATAGCTCTGGTGCGCGACAAAGATGAAAGGAAACTTTACAAGTATGTGCCAAATCTGCTCGATGATCAACGAGAATGCAAGTAATACCCAGTGATTTTTCGCTCTGAGAGAAACACACCCGACTATTTTTCGTGCTACCTGGCACGAACCCAGGTGACGGATGCCGGTTAAAGGCTGGTCGAAAAGACCTTGTACATGTCCTGAAAAGGAATCGGTGAATAGTCATCCTTTTTACGCTTTGCCGGATGGAAACAACGCTATCGTTTGGCTTCTGTAAGTATACGCCGACTGTATTACAGGACATCCATTCGAAAAAAGCTTGCAATAAAGAATGAAGTATATGAGAGGTGGTTAGGAGTCGCTTGCGACAAATAAACTAGCCACGCACTCCGGGGAGGCTCAGTGAGCTAGCTGTGATTTCGTCCAACCCTCACGCCAGATCTCGGAATATTCTCCAGATGTGAAAGCGTCAAAAACAGAAAATATATAAAACCTCATTCGCAAGACACAAGGCAGTACCCAATATGACAACGCTAAGTGCGATGAGTACGAGAAGCCGCTAAAACACCAGCGCCATTAAAGGCTACTTAAGATCTTTAAGAGAAAGAACTACAATAATTATGACACGAGCACATTAGCAATTGAATCTTCCCCTGTAGATCTGATAATTTAGGTTAGTAGTACTAATGTACGTCATCGGAGCGGTCCAATCAGAAGACACTGCCTCTCAAACGCCGTTAGTGACACAGGAGCAGAATTCTTCCCTAAAGTATGCGATGTCAAAGGGTGCGACAGCAACGATGTCCTCGCCAATATGAGCTTGGTCATGAATACGATTTCGTTCAATAGCTGATGACCCGAATCAGACGTTCACAGTTCAAGAAATGTGGATCAATACCGGATTTGACGATCATCGACATCTACTATCTAAAATGGAGCCACGACAAAAGATGAGGTAGAAACATTGTGTGCGGGTCTGACGAATTTTAAAGAGATCCCCATATACTTTCAACAACGTTATATTCGATGACTTTAACGTTATGAGGGGATATAGGAACTTAAAGGGTTTCGTCGAGACAAGTCAGTAGCTGTCTTAGTTCATCATAATAACAAGAAGCAATCCTCTGTAACACTGGATTTTCCTCTGAGCTATCGATGCCACTGTTGTTGTAAACCTTTGCAAAAAGTTTATGGGATGAGACTATCAACTCCGTCGGGCCAGATTCCTCTCTTCATAGAAAAGAAAAAGCAGTGCACAGGAAACAAATATTTAAAAACCATCGTAAGCTTCGATCTATGCATATTTTAAGCCCAACTACAGAAACACATCATGGCGAAAATAAATAGAGAATCTTAAATGCAACAAGAGCTGTCTGTCTCCAGATGCAATCTTGCTGCTATGCCAAGAACTGATGCGAGCGGTAAACATCAATTTCCTGAAAAACTCTGCAGAGAAGAGATAAAGGAACTTGAGAAGCGGAAAGTATCCGTTGTGTCTAAAGCTGGAAAGGTTTGGAAAAGCATATGTGACGGCCACTGAGAATTCGTCCATAACAAGATCAGAACTGACACGCCTCCAAACGGCTTGCCACCTCATCGTGGCTGGGAGGTGTGCTTAGGTGTCGGGCTGCGACGCACAACGGCGAGATTCATCCTCCCAACAGGGTCTCCCAAGCTGGCGAGTCTAGTATTTTCATTAGGAAGCCCAGCTAAGAGTAAATAAATACCGGGATCCACCACCGTCCTGGTATGAAACTAGTCGCATGGTGGCAAATCTCCCTCTGATCCACAAGAGCGGCGACTGCCTGTGGTTGTGACGACCTTGGTCAGACTTTGGCCACGTTGACCTCGAGACTCAGGGAACCACAATAGCTAAACTTGCAAAACTCCGACAGATGGAGAATATGCCGGGACCCGCACAACCAGTGAGGACGGGCCATTCAAGTATCCAAGTAAGATCTGACATGTGATGGAACAGTCAATGGATCAAGAAGGGGTTGTGTAGAAGATTGTCAACAAGTTCCAGTTCAACTTCATTTGCAGAGATAACCACACAAATTCAAATCAGATGTCCCTTCCAAACTCTAAAATGGTGTTTCCTTTGTGATGAATTGTGCAAAAGCAGCTGCGGAAAAGATCAGACACCAAAATCTGGAAAATCTATTACCAGTTCTCAATAACACACTCACGCTTTCTCGCATAAAATCTGTCTGTATGAGACTTTCTCAGAATATTAAGTACTAGCAGAACCCACTTGTTTCACGAATAAGGCGTAGGCGATACTGGTCACTACTGCCAAATCTGCATGCTGATTGCCATCTCCTCGGTCTACGTCCTCATGACTTTCAACAAAACTGAGAGAACATTAGACTAAAGACGACCAACGGGAAAACTGGAGTAGGTTAACATGGAATTGAATGTCCATGCTGTTGTATACAACATATTTGCATATTGCTCTTGAAACATCAATAATTAGACAGGCAGAACGACAGTTTCCCGATTTTGAGAGCGCTTGCTTCAGCCATGTGTACCTTAATTCGAGACGTGAACATGACGAAGGACATGGCTCCACAGCTGAGCATGAAGAACGGAGTGGGCTGGAAGGTTCCAAGAATATAATGGATGTAGTGAAGCGGACAAAAAAAGAATACCCAACACCTTACTCACCTTTTCTACTTTGCAAGTCTCCTTGTCTTACCGTAGGCATCGGAAACCTGAACGCTAGGTAAGCAAGATGAAAGGTCAACCAGCGTTGTCAAATGTGTTACTTAGAGGGTACAGCAGTTGGCACCTCATAACATTCAACTGAGAGAAGGAACTCGAGGTTCCAGAATACGTCGACGATTAAAAATCACAGATGCCATTGTACAGTTCAAACCAAAGAAATTGCTAGAAAAAAGGAGAAACTCTACTCACGTCTGTTCATTTAAGTCGTGAATATGCTGCCGCTCAGTACTCACTGGATCCATCTCAGCTGCAGTGGTACTTCCTCCGATCACTTCAACGTTCTCACCAATGGAACCTAAGATAATCAATCTAGAAAGTCGGATATGAAAGAATAACACTTTGCAAATACAACTTCCACGGACCAATTAAATCAATTAAATCAATATATTAAACTGAAAAGGAAGGCTCAAACAACCAAAAGCAGAAATACTTGTCTGGGCGACAATATTACCTCACCAGATATAAGATAGCTTATAAATACGTTCAAAAATACGATAACAAAAAGCACGCACCGTAAACCATCGAAATTTACATAGAAAGTTATTCAATTATCAAACGATTTTGAATAAACAAGGGAACTAGGAATTTGTTGGCAGTAAAGGATCCCAAATATTTCGCAACGTCACCATAGTGATTATACGCTAAGCGAGCGAAAGATGCGTTGTATGAAGGAGAAAAGGATAAAGCTCCCAACGTTGATCAATCCATGAATGATGCATAATGCATTCGAGTTCAATAACCATCGTTTGGACGTGACTGAATACATATTTGGCCTTTACAGTGACTCGCGGTGGCCTACCGATGTATTGAGCCAGTGCTATTAACCTCCCAGACAAGTCTGGTAGCTGCCGACCCCGGAACGATGTAGGGATTTGTGGGCCATGGGCGCGGGAATCGATCCAATGTGTATGGCAGGGCGCCTCCAACCACTACCCACACGTGCTCTGTATAACGTATAAAGATGAGAAAGTCACTACAAATATGTATAAAAAGGATAAAGAGGAATAAGCGGATAAGATGGGAGAAAAAGGAACGAAATTGAATATTGAAAGATAATACACGGCATTCACTAGCTCAAACCGCTGTTTAGTACTGACAAAAAATGAATGAAATAACACGACGTACAGTAGATTTGCTGCCTCTCAGAAGCGACGATTTTAGTGATGTTGTCGCGAAATAACGGATAAAGCATAGCGTTCGCATGTTCGAGATGCAACTCCATCAAACATCTGAAATTAGCAGAAACTATGCAGCACACTGGTCATATAAATGTAACTATACACGTATAGATAAGGTAGTAAAACACCACTTATCCACAACCTGGCTAATTTGAAAAAGGAAGGAATGATCGGGACCAGCATCGAAGCAAGCGGACTGGAGCTATTCACTTGTTGTAGCACTCCTTGTAAACAAGTCAAAGCTTGACGAAGCTGGAATTAGAACACAAGTAGCCAGC
Organism: Angiostrongylus vasorum; assembly: GCA_018806985.1. Taxonomy (NCBI): domain Eukaryota; kingdom Metazoa; phylum Nematoda; class Chromadorea; order Rhabditida; family Metastrongylidae; genus Angiostrongylus; species Angiostrongylus vasorum. Next base: position 369,658 of record JADANN010000150.1, on the reverse strand, counting down.
AGCACATATCTACTTGCAAGTGGAAAATGATAGCATAAATGTGTGCGTATATAAGTGTATATACACATATACATGTATATATAATATATATGAGCTCACAAGGCAGAAAAAATCCTAATGAGCACTTACCAACCAAATGCGAAAAGCAATGCCACATTTCACTAGAGAACAACATAAACGGTACGTGTAGACCTTCGTTTTAAACTCAACTTATATCTTGGATTCAAAATTCAAGACAAATTTCAAAGTTAACGAATACTGTTGCAAAGATACCTCAGTTCGGTTAACAATGGATGATGAACGAAAATCACTTGGTGGAGCAACATCAAGGGAATTAAAGGAAATAAAGGATGATACACTCTCCAGTGACCTAAAACAAAAATAAAGTCAAACACTAAGATCGTCAACAAGGTTGTCTAGAAATGTAAAAAGTGCTAAGAACAAAGTACCATTCCACACTGTGAACATATTCGATAGCTGGTCCGGCAGCCATCTGCACCAACTCGACTCTAAGATTTTCATCGTCGACTATGTTCGACAATACGGCCAAAACCTAAAAATAAATCATGATCTTGCGAGAAAAATGAATTGCAGGTAAATTCCAGAAAAAAGCACAGAGATGAAGCCATAACAACCTGAAGCAGCTGAGCCATTTGCATTTTTGTCACGACACCACTTACTTCGGTACACAAGGAAACCACGTCTGTAACTTGTTCCTAAATCGATAACGACTACTATTTACAATTCCAAGGACCAGTTCCATTATCCTCCGCAATGATCAAGTAATTCTTTATATTTTTATTGAGCACATACGAAGCGTTATTTCATTCTTTATTCAAGAACAAGCTAACGTAACAGCGGATTTCGCCTACCTCAAAGCCTGGAAAGGTCCAGTTGAGCTCAATCCACTAAGCTAAACACTTACATAACCGAACAGAGAAAATGCTAAACCAAGATTTCAATCACATTGAACACAGAATAGTTTATTCGAACATACACTGCCTTCTATGACTCTTCCACTTAATATGTCACGTGGAGACCAACTGCATAGAATTCACATAGAAGTGTAATGTGCCTTTCACGTTAAGATAGCAGTGCTATATACTATCCAATATCACGCGTTATTACGAGTCATTCCTCCCTGCGGTTCATTTTTGGATTCTTCGAATTAATATGGAATGCCTCGAGAATTTTGCGAGCTTGTATTTTCGACTGTTGAGCGACGATCGTAACTTCTACTTCATAATTTTCCAGTTATATCTCCCTGTCTTATGCGTGCCCTAGTGAAATACTTCGTTTAATTGTAAGTTTACCGACTAGGTGCTCTTTAGGCAGAGTGTCTGTCTCGCCAATGTATTTGTCCCCGCACGCTTTACACGAGATCGGATAAACTGTACCCAAACTCATGCAATCACCGTCTCTAGCGTTGGGACAAATTCTGCAATTTTACATTGTACATAGACAGCCACACAGGCGGTTGCGAACTAGTTGGCTTCCTAGAATGCTCGCTGGTATTTGAATTATTCTTACCGGATTCTTTAGACCGGCCCTTCTTAAGCAACGTGTTATAGCTGCACTTTAGTTTGAGATGGAGGGCAGGACAAACGGGACCTTATTATAGCCAGAGTTATCATTAGGGGGCTTGGGATCTCCTCTATACCTATCCGTGGGAGCTACGGATTCGCAGCCACGCCAGTTTCCCGTATTCTTCCTTCTGCTCTCTTCCTATGCACACGGTTGTCGCTGTTTCAAACATGTTTCTTACAAGCGCCCTTTTCGTGTGCGAGGCATGAGAGGAGAGGTAATGAGCCAAGGTGTTTCTACTATTGCCGTTTTCGGACGGGTTAATTTTAACGTTCAGAAATGAAATCCAGTCTTCTTCCGGGTTTTCTCGATTTACCTAATATACTCGGAATGTTCGTTCAACAACTCGAAACATTTGTCCATTTCCTCTTGTGTTAGGCATATGACAAGGCAGCCATCTCTATAGCTACAGTAGAGTAATGGCCGAAGATTGGTTACTGGTGCTTCCACCTTAGACATAAATGCAATGGCAAGGCTTGGTGCCAGTCGCTGTCCCACTGCCAACCCTCTCAATTCAGCGTAGTGCTTCCCGGACCATCTGAACATTGAGCAGTTCAGAGCATTCTTTTGAGACTGCCAACATCTGATGTATTAGCACAGCCGTATATGTTTAATTCTCCTTCGTATTGTATAAGGAGTCCAAAGACGGCTTGCATAGCGGAGTGATTCGACACGTTTGTATAAAGTGCAGAAACGTCGAAAGACTCAATCACGTACGCGCTGTTGTGACGCGCATTATTTATATGATCCAGAAACACCTAGGTGTTGGTATGATGGGCTGGAATGTGTTTTAACAACTGGGTAAATATTAGGGATAAAAACCACGTAACCCCATCCGTTGGCCGGCCTCTCTTTATCTCACTTGATCCTTTATCGTCTGTGAAGGAGTTCAAAAGCCAATACTGAAAATTGAACCACGAGTGGCTCAAGTTGGCATGCGCTGGTGGTTTAAAACCATCCACTATCTCTCACATGAAGGTTGATTTATCAACATGTCCTGTCTTACACTTATTGAAACTCGTAAATATCCAGAAATGATCTTGTGCCTACCGATTCATCGTTATTCAAGGTTAGAACTATCACTACCTGAGTAGATGGGCCAACGGATAGGGATAACGTGGTTTTCACCCTAATATTTACCCAGTTGTTAAAACACATTCCAGCCCATCTTACGAATACACGGATGTTTCTAGATCGTCTACGTACTGCGCAGCCCAAAAGCGCGTACTTGATGGAGTCCTTCGACGTGACCGCCCTTTATACAAACGTGTCGAATGACTCCGCAATGCAAGCCATATTCGAACTCCTTACACAACATGAAGGAGAAATAAATATTTATGGCTTAGATAGAGCAGTTGATGGCACTCTTGAAAGAATGCTTGAGCTGCTCAATCTTCAGATGGTCCGGAAATTACTACGCTCAAATAAGAGGGTTTGCAATGGGATAGCGACTGGCACCAAACTTTGCCGTCGCCTTTATATCTAAGGTTGAAGCGCCAGTAAGCGATCTCAGGTCATTACTTTACTGTAGGTATATAGATGACTGTTTTGTCCTTTGCTCAACACAAGAGGAAATGGATAAATGTTCCGAGTTGTTGAACGAACAGTAAGAGTAGTTTACCCGAGAGAAACCGAAGAAAACTGGCTTCCATTCCTGAACGTCCAAATGAACCTATCAGAAAATGGCTACATTACAAAAGTGGTACCCCGAAAGCCAAGTAGTAAAAACACTCTTGCATCATTACATCTCCTCTCACCCCTCTCACACGAAAAGGTCGCTTGTAAGAAACAGGTTTCGAACAGCAACCAGTGTGTACACTGGAAGAGAGCAGAAGGAAGAATCCGAGAAATTGGCGCGGCAAATAGCCATTTCCAATGCCTACAAAACCGTTGCTCCTCGGGATAGGCATAGAAGAAAGCCTAAGCCCCCAAACGATAACTCCAGTCATGATAAGATCCCGTTTATCCTGCCCTTTACCTAAGACGAAATAAGGGTAAGTACAACACGTTGTTTAAGAAGGTACGGTCTAGAGAATTCGGTAAGAATAATTGAAACACCATAGAGCAGTCTAGGAAGCCAGCTAGTTCGCAACCGCCGTTATGCGGTCTATGTACAACGCAAAACTACATAATTTGCTCTAACGGTAGAGATGGTGATTGCACGAGATTGGGTGCAGTTTATTTGATCTGTCGTAAAATGCGCACGGGAAATACATTGCCGAAACGGGTAGACAACTCTGCCTCCGTATAAAAGAACACCTAGTCGGTAAACTTAAAATTAAACCAACTATTCCACTAGACACGCATAAGACAGAGAGATATAACGGGAAAGATTTTGAAGTAGAAGTTATGATCCTCGCTCAGGAGTCCAAAAATAAGCGCGCAAAATTCTCGAGGCATTCTATATTAATTCAAGAATCGAAAAATGAACCGCTCGGAGGAATGACATGTAATAACGCGTGATATTGGACAGTATTTAACACTGTTACCATGATGTGAGAGGCACGTTACGCTTCCATGTGAAATTCTGTGCAACTGGTCTTCACGTGACATATTCAGTGGAAGACTCTTAGAAAGCCGTGAATGTTCAAAAAAGCTATTCTGTTTTTCAATGCAGTTGAAATCTTGGTTTAGCATTTTCTCTGTTTGGTTATGGAAGTGTTTGGCTTAGTAGATTGAGCTCAACTGGACCTTTCAAGGCTCTGAGGTAGGCGCAATCAGCTGTTACGTTAGCTTGTTTTTGAGTAAAAGAATAAGATAACACCTCGCGTTTGCTCAACAATAATATAAAGAAATACTAATCATAAGCTCTTACAATTTCGTTCATATTTGAAACTTTCTTGGAAACTGTAGTACGCTGAAAACACCAAAATCCGGGCTAGAAAGCAAGATTCTGCGGTAATCGAAACATCACTGTAATAAACATACCTTAAAATAAGTAGGGAAATTCTGAACTAAGCGAAGAATAATACTGGTAGCATGTCTGTTAAAAGATTTGTTGCCAGCAGATGCTACTAGCGCCTTCCTTAGAAGTGCGAAGAACGTGGAAAGGTTGTTCCAGTCTCCTTCATAAGTACAAATGAATGGGGAGTGCAATGATAACATCTGAAAAAAGTTCAGAGTGAAACAGTGAGCATTTAACAGTCAATAACAAAAACAAAGATATACGAGGAAATTTATATAAAGTCACGTCAAGTGTATAAGACGAATCGCCATAAAAATCACGAACCCTTAGCATAGACAAATAATATGACTGGGTTCCACTACATCAATAGTTATGGAATGATAAAATTAAAGTCTATAAGAGTGGACCTCTTCTCGACGTTTTCATCATAAGACAAGTAATTACAAATTCACCACTCTAAAAGGATCAGAGTAAATCCATACCTCGCTTAGTACATCATAATCAGTCATTTTCGTCATCGACATTACCAAGGTGTCACGCATTGTAAGCAAGCGATCGTGCTCTAAAACAGAGAAGTTGATCAGAATATTTGAAAAATGATGACCCTGTATTTTTTGATCAATGCACATTGTTCCACTGATAAGATAACACGAAGTTGTCACAAATATTTATTCGGCTAACGTTTCGACGTCTTCGTCTTCCTCAGAGCCGATGACCCGAGTCGATGTCCACAGTCTTTCGTCTTCTCGATGTGGTGTCAAAGCATCGCCGGCTGGGTATGCCTCATTCGAGAGATGTTCCAGTTAAGAAGATGCGGCTCGATGCGCGACAAAGACACGACATCAAGAAGACGAACGACTGTGGACGTCGAATCGGATTATCGGCACTAAGGAAGAGAGGAAGACGAAGACGTCGAAATGGTAGCCGAAAAATATTGGTCATTACCTCGTGTTAGCTTATCAATGAAACAAGCAAGTTGATATTTTATACCGATGTTAAATGAAAGACGGTTTACAATGACAGTGTACTTTGAAACATAACTCACAGTATCGGCAATCTTGCTCTCACAAGCCACTGCGATAACACTTTTCGCAAACTTAATCATAGCCTCCCACTCAGAATCGGTAACTTGTTGTGGGTCCAGCAAAACTCTCTTCAATACAGCATCTTCAAAAATTGAAATCAAGTGAACGAAATGGACATCAATATTTTCAACGATAAGAAGATGGACACGAGAGCGGAAATGAGAGAAAAGGTTATGCCATTCTAAGTCATCATCGAAATCCATTTGAGAGAAACGACTGGCTGGCGTGGATGGGTCTTGTGACGGATATCCCTTCTACAGATATAGTTGTAAAAATATACACTTTAGTAAAACTACCTAAACAACAAAGGCATAAAATCAAAACATTACTTTTGTCAACGCATTAAGCGTATTTGAGAAGACCACACGAATGGAGCGCACAACATCTTCATTCTCTCGAAACAACGGATTAGTAGAGAGCGCCAACAGAACATCACACGATTCGTGTTTCAAATACTGAACGATATGCATATATATATACATATACATATGTATATATGGAGATGAATCCCAGCCCGATATTAAAAAGCACAAACCAGAGAGTCGTGACTGAAAAATGCGACTATCGCAGACATATACATTCCGAAGTTATCTGGTGGCAACTTCTCCTTCCACACTCTCGACAAGAAACCTGAAAAGAACCGTTCATGACGAATTTTAAAAAAATTACACAATCTCAGTAGAGCAAATGATGATTAAGTACTTCCTAGTGTTGTGAGGAGTTCACAAAGTGATCTGAGATACTGGTAGTGTTGCTCATTAGATGACGACCCGCCTGCAGCAAGACTTATAGTGGTAAGGATTGTTGAAAGAACTTCTTCTCGAAAGAAAGCCGGGATCAGTGACGTATTTTCGTGTTTCTCTCTGCAACCAGCTTCATGTTGTAATTTTGCGGATGCCAAATATTTCACAAGAATTCTCACAGTTACTTTTCAAAAGTATGTAAAACTTTATATCGTAGTCAACCACATCACTATTGTCCAGATCTGCTATGATCTCTGTAATCTAGGTAACACCATTTCACCATACGGGAAAGACTTCGATAATAAACACGCTAGACAGGCACATCTCAAGACTTGGAAAAACGTTCGATACGTGTAAAAACCACCAGTGAAGTCAACGAATGTAAGTGAAATTGACTGAATTAGTGAATGACAAGAAGAGACGACAACGGTGTCCATCAGTCGTTATTTATAGAATTCGACCGCAACATACAATCAGGAAATAACATACACTGTTGTACTAACCAAGCACTGAACAAGACATGAATCCTCACTGATAGATACAACTAGACTAGATAGACCTGTTAGGAATAATGATGAAAGTGTAAAAATAAACACTGTGCTAACAAGACCGTTAATCGGACTAATACACTATTGCTGCAAATCCACTACCTAAAAATAGAACTTACCTCTTTCGAGATGCTAATGTTGCTAAACAACGTGCAGCATGTTCGTAGATATTTCTTTGTGCAGTATTCAAATATCGTGTAACAATAACGACTATTCGAGTGAGTTGCTCCTCATAAATCGCACTGGAGGAGCAGCTCCATAACTCAGTCAGCCAGCCGATGATGTTCTTTGCCGCAAGCGTACCCATCTCATCTAGTTGACAAGACTCCAACTTACTCAGAGCCAAGACAAGAAAATCGTTCGTGCATTCAAACTGGAATGATTAAAAGCCTCCGATATACCAGAATACAATCGAATCCACATATAAGAGCTATTTATTTATAAGCTCTTATAAACTGATCTTGTTGAGCCGATGCGAGGTTAGTGAAAGTTGTCGTTGTTGTTGTTCTCGTTGATGTTGTTTTTATTGTTGTTGTTGACGTTTTTGATCGATGGTTGATATTGGACTGAAGTCCCACTCGCAACAGCACGACTCTATGGAAGGCGAGATCGCCGAAACGTCAGCCATCGACCAACAACAACAACAACAACAACAACAACAACAACAACAACAACAACAACAACAGCAACAACAACAACAACAACAACAACAACAACAACAACAACAACAACAACAACAACAACAACAACAACAACAACAACAACGATAACAACAACGACAACAACAACAGCTACAACGACGACGACGACGACGACGACGAAACTTATACCAACCTCGCATCAGCTCAACAAGATCAGTTCATAAAACATATCAATACATATATCCACTATTTATGCTAATGTTTATAGAAAGTGGGCGTTTTGAGTTGCAAGAGTTATGTTATTGAACGAAAACATATAAGTACACTCAAATATCTATATATAGCATGTATATGTCTATACATGCAAACTCTTCCCAACGGTTTACCGCCTCACCGTGGCAAGGAGGTGTTCCTGGGTGTCGGGCTGCGCTGTACAGCAGGGGGGATCATCCCTCTGGCAGTGTCTCTCACGCTGAGGAGTCCGGCGTTTCCATTAAGAAGCCTAGCTAAGAGTAAACCTATGCCAGGACCCGTCATCGTCCTGGTACCAAACTAGTCTCGTAGCGGCAAATCTCCCTGTAATCCACAAGGGCTGCGACTGCTTTTGGTGGTGAAGACCTGGGGCAGACTTTGTTCTGGCTGACCTTGGGACTCAAGGGAAAAAACAGTGATTACACCAGCAAAACTCCGGAAAACTGGAGATTGTGCTGGGCCATACAACCAGTAAGGACGGGCCGTCCAAGTATCCAGGTAAGTATATATGCAAACTGTGAACGTACAATATTTATATGTGAGTAAATACATATATTTGTTTATTTATTAATACCATAGCACTATGCATTTCTTTACGGCGACGTTGACTTCCGACAGAAGCAAGTGTAGCGACGTTTTCTATCAGTCGGCGTTCAACTGCGAATACAAGAGCACAATACAGCGATTCTATAATACAAGAGCACAATACAGCGATTCTATAATAAGCATACATTGAAGAAATTTCATTGGAATAAAAATTGTTGTGCACACCTCGAGAAGTCATCTCATGAAGTTCTGAATTCAACTCCGGCCAATTCTGAGGCCATTCGTGTTCCATCATCGCCACCACACATCTCGCACAACATTCAACAATTTCCTGAACTTAACAGTAGTATCCCCCCCCACTTCCGAGTTCATTTAATTTGTAAGAAAAAAAAGCCACCGTTAATACTAACAATAATGATAATAAAAGTAGTAGAAATAATAGAACCTCGGACAACAAAACATCAATAGCATGGAAAACCCGGCTACGAAGTTCCAGGCGAAGATTTGTTGGTATGGAGTTCCACTTGTACCTAAATAACAGCCTACAATCTCAAAAAGATAAAACACTAGCACTTAAGAGGTAGCATATAACAGCATCTCACCGGATAAGATCTTCAATTAGTGTCCATCCGGTGTACCGCAAAATCAGGGAATTTTGAGAGATGACTTCAAAGGCTACATTTAGTACTGAATCCACAGGACCTTCTTTGAAGTTCTCGACTATCTAAATTTTGAAGAAAATAAGATTCTGAACCCATTCCCCACATATGCTCACTACCGTGTCCACAGCCGTTTGGACGATACGTACTCAGCTCATTGGGTTATAGAGTTTTTTTTTCTTCTACTGCACTATGTGTATCACATGCTAGCTAATCGAAAGCAAATAAAAGTTGGAAGAAGGAGGCCAGGAAAAACTTGTACCCTTAGGTTTAAATCAAATGTCTTAATTTAACTAACTTAACTTAATGACATTAATTTCACAGTTATATAATCCACACCTCCCAACGGTTTGCCGCCTCATCGTGGCTGGGAGGTGTTACTGAGTGTTGAACTGCGATGTATAGCCTGGGATTCATCCCCTGGCAGGGTCTATTAAGTTGAGAAGGAGTCCGGCGTTTCCATCAGGAAGCCTAGCTAAGAGTAAGCCAATACCAGAATCCACCACCATCTTGGCATCAAAGTCGCTTGGTGGCAAACCTCCCTTTGATCCACAAGGGCTGCGACTGCCTGTGGTGGTGAAGACCTGCGGCAAACTTTGGCCAGGCTGACCTCGGGATTGCTGGGAACCACAATGGCTTAGCCAGCAAATCACCGAAAAGTGGAGATTATGCTGGGGCTCGCACAACGAGTGAGGACGGGCCATTCAAGTACCAAGTATCAAGTATATAATCCACAACCCACGAAGAAAAAATCCGAAAGAAGCGCTCGATTAGGCCAACCACGAAAAACGGCGTCGGTACGGAATGGCTTAGGGAACACGGGAAACTTCAACTGTCAGTCACCGTCACATGTGATTTTCAGTGGATCTCACCATGGACGCTAAAGCACTAATTAAATAACAAAGTAACTTTAGCAGTTTATCCACATCTTTACGTACAGATGTATCTCTCTACAGAAAAAAGACAGTGTATCCATGTACTTCTATTCAATCATACATTTCCATTACCCATTTTTTACCACCATGATATCATGAGCTTATAACAGTTCAGGGAGTAAGGAAGAAGCCTCCGATTTCTTCCAAATAGTTCACTAGAAAGGGTTGCAATATACAGACATGTAACTTAACTATATACTTACTTGGATACATGGATGCCTCTGCTTCAATGATTGTGCGGGTTCCAGCATAATTTCCACTTTTTCGGAGTTTTGTTGGCTTAGCGACTGTGGTTTGTTGAAGCCCCGAGGTCAATCTAGTCAAGTCTGTCCAGGTCGTCACCACCCTAGGCAGTCGCTGCCGTTGTTGATAAGACGGAGGTTTTCCTCCATGCTACTTGCTTGATACCATGACGGTGATGGATCCTGGTATCAATTTACTCTTAGCTTTTCTTGCTGATGGAAACGCTGGACTGCTTTCCAGCCTGAGAAGACCTCTTGGGAGGGGAAGGTTGAATCCGCCCGCTGTAAATCGGAGCCATCGGAGCCCGACAGCCAGGAACAAACTAAACAATTACGTAGTGAAATTTTGTGTGATAAATCAGATGACAACTACTCACTTGGTCACTCCACGAAATCAACAGATTAGAACATCGTGTTATTCACCTGTGTCTGTTCCGACGAACTCCGTAAAATGAGCTAGTTTCGCCGAATGAAACGGTTATTTAGGTACAAACCTACGAATAAAACCCTGTCTACAGTCACGATGCACTTTACTGCCTCGTTTACTAAGCCTGTTGCAACCGCAAGAAAATAAGTTGATCAAAGAAAAAGCTGGAAAAAGCCCAACACAACTTCCAATTGGTGAAGGATGTTAAAGCAATTCTAAAGCATACTCTACAGATTGTACATGCATATATATACATATATATGTATATATATATATATATATGTATACATATATATATATATATATATATATATATATATATACATATACACCTCTATGGATGCATACACATATGCATCCGTATCAACTCCAACCTGCGTGCATTCCAAGCGATGCTCATTTGACGTCAACGGATCATGAATAGCGTACACTGCTCGCACGACATCGTTCAGATCCATGTCCAATATTTCTCACACGTGAGAAGATTGGTGCCTGATGCGATAACCCAGAACACATCGTCACAAAAGCTCAATGAGTGCTCAAGTAAAAATACGTCCACTGACTATGCCAGGACTTGATATGGACTTCGGAACCCTTTACAGAATACAAACATTCCGCTCAACATTTATTTATCTCGACCATAGTTGCACAGATTGAGGCCGACGGAATTTTTAGAACACATAAATAGATACGACGGAAACCATAAAGCTAGCAAGAATGTCCCTCTCCAAACATTTTCTACACCAGATTCAAATAAGGAAAGACCAATATTTTGAAGATAGACAAAAAAAGCTTATTACAAACGCGTTAGTCAACACGGATGAAAGACCACGGAAATGAGGTCAAATCAGAACGAAAAGCCAAACCTCTAGCAAAGACAAGCTCCTATCAATAAATAACTCGAGTTCTTACTTTTCACGGACTAAGATTTCGAACAGAAAAGAGCTATAACTATAACTCCAGAGAATCGAAGATTCTATGCAGAGGAGATTAAAAAAAAAAAGACAGCTTACTATACCACACAATTTCCCTCCGTCTAAAAAATGAACAGAACACTGAAATTTCGGTCTCGGAAAGCATCGGCTTCATCATTTACTTCGGCAACTTTAATAAAATATTGAAAAGCGAGGAAAAAACTGGTGAAAACGAAGGCCTTTTGGGTTTGTTTTTCTTTCCTTTTATATACCCGACTACAGTTAAGAAATCCCTGCTAGAGGCTTTACTTTACTTCCACAAAAAACAATAAAGTCCACAGAGAAAAACTGGGGCAGTCTATGTTTTCAGATGAGCGCGCTGATCTTCTAGTCGTCCCGCTTGCATTCGCATAACCATCACCGACAACTCCTCTTCAACAGGGTCATCCAGCGAACCACAATCGAAATAATTACTGTTTATTCCTGTCATCAGATCGGAGCGCTGGTCATTCATTCGTTGCTCCTGCGCGTTCATCAACAAGTCGATGAGTGCTTCGTCTATCTTCGAATTGACGCCCTCTTCAGAAGTGCGCCTGCATGGAAGAATATGTTGCAGTGGTCAGACATGACACTACCAATGGTAAACAAATATCTATAAAAATTGAAACAGTATTATTTTGTTCTTTGATGTGTCAACAAAAGCATAAACGCTCGAATAGCATTTGCCACAGATAGATTACTACACCCACACTTCATGCTGCGATCACCGCGTAAAAAATCACAATAGGCCATTATGAACAGTATGAAGATCATCACTTTTTATTTACGGCCTACTCTTTTTTAATGGCAGGATATTATGTGAAAAATAACCATAATGATGCTGAGATATCTGCCAATCTTCGGACCGTTGGTGTCTGCAGTGAGGACCCAACACGCCATAACCCTTTCCTGGGGCTTACACGTTCACCACCAAACCACGCGATTCCTTCGTTTCGCTTTCTCTCAGCTGTATTATTGACCTCTATTATCTATCTCAGCAGTAAAATGAGGATCACTTTGTTCCCCATATAAAGCATGTCTTTCAAAAACGCCTCTGCTTCCAGATTAACTATATGTAAATTGCTTCGCTTGCCTCATCTTGACGGCAATTAAAGTTGAAGCGAAAGAGCAAAGCAAGAAAGACGGCAGTCAATTAGCAAAGTAGGTAAATAGCTGAAAAGCACTTCTTGGAAATATCAAACAACCCACCTAAGCTTGTTGATAATGTCCAAATTTTCTTTTTCGATTTTCAAGCCAGGAAGCAACACTGATGGTTGCTCGCTCATCTTCGTGGCTTGAGTGCCTAAGACTGGGTCTACCAGAGGTCTTCCGGACTCCGGATCATCTAAAGCCGTAACTCCATTGCAAGAGCATAATTGAAATATACTATACAAAGCACTGAAATTTCTCCACTCTTTTAAACAAAGTATCGACTTCGACAAAACTCGACGGAAACAGAATTTGCTGGACCAATGAAGAATAGCGCTCAATGTGCTATTGAAAGGTATCTAGCTGGTAGTGACAGAAACAACCTGACAGGTGACAGAATCTGTCAAGTACACAAAACACGTATTCTTTTCCCCATCCACTTTTCTTTCAAAAACAAAATGACTAAAAGGTCATAAAAGAGCTTGTTAAATATACTGCACCAAAAGCAGTTGCAATCTTAAACGAAGCGTCAATAATCTCCACGAGGAAAACAGGTATGGGGAAAGCATGCATCACACAAAGTGCACTGCTCGTGTTTTCGACTAAATGAGAAGCGAGGGTTCAACATCATGCACAAGGCAAGCACTTTCACCATGCTAAAAAGCAAGCAAGAAAGCACGGAAAAAGGTTGAAAAACGTAAAAACATTGATTTGGGGGAATTTTCTCATTTCAGCTGAACGCTATCTACCGACTAACTGATTCAACGAAGCACTTTATGCGTAAACGAATTCGCTATTTAGACAAATCCTATTCGCCATGATCTTACAACGGTCGTCAGTGTCAATCAAGCCTAGGTAGCCGGAACATCCGTCACAGACTTTCCCTTCGCCTTCTTTTTTTCTTTTTGAAAAGCACCAACAATGCCTAAGCCAAACAGTGTTCGTGAAAGCAATAATAAATCAAAAGTGCCACAATGTAAAAATCGACAAGCTACGTAGAAAATGCAAACTTTTCGCAAAAAACTGCTACTTATACATATTTCAATGAAAACACGTATTGGACAGTTGCAGAACCCCACTAAACTTTAGCAAACGCATCAGACCTCAAATTTTAGAAAGCTTTGATCACATGAAATTCCTTTCCTTTAGATTCGCAATTTCCTTCTAGAATTCAAGAACACCCGCAAAAGGGCGAAAAAAAGTAAGCCCCCACCAAAATGAAAAAACTTGTTATATCAACGAATACAGTTTTTCTTACTGTTCCAAAGTGTGGCACGGACTAAATTAGAATGGTGCCTTTTGCTATATACCAAATTTAAAAAAAACTCACGTGTATTCTTTTCCGCACAGTACCATTTTTTGCGCTTTTGAGACTGTTCCGCATTGGAACCCAGCTCCTCAGCGGCAGTGAAAACCTCTTCAATATTCTCATTGTGTTCCGCATTGGAACCCAGCTCCTCAGCGGCAGTGAAAACCTCTTCAATATTCTCATTGTTTTCACAATCTGTGGTAACCCTCTTCTCTAGCAGAGAAAAATGAAAAACCGATGAAAGCAACGTCGCCGCTGGAAACGCGTTGGAACTCTAGGTTTTTTGGACATTTCGTCTGCTTTGCTCAAGTCGAAGTCTCCCACCTGCATCACTGAAAGCTCTACAAGATCGACCTGACCTAACAACACAACGGAGGAGCGACATAAAGCATTCTCCACATGAAACGTGTCGGTGACCTATAAAGAAAAAACACAAACATGCACGTTACAAATAACAAACCACGACTAGGTAGGATACCAAGCAGCAGGTATTTTACGTGTTTTCCCTATAACAGACATGAAATACACTGACAAGAACAAAACATCCGCACAGAGGTTTGCAGTTAGCATCACGTGTTGATCAGAAATGATCATTAGTGAAGGACTACATCAACAGTCTATTCCTATAACCAAGAGTAGGAACAAGTTGTTCAATAATTTAGGCATCAACACCAGCGGAATACTGACGGATTGAACATGGAAAAGCCGCAACTAAAGTAAGTCAATTTGCGAGCATGCAGTTAAACTTTGAATCTTTTCAATAAAAAAAGAAAACCAGACGTTGCGATGAGCCGAGGCTATAAAGAGGTCTGAAAAGAAATAAATAGTGGCTCGTCCACACTTTTACTGGATAAAAGGCAGGACGAAATTGCGGACCTTTCGCTCGGTCATTGAGTGGCTCGCGATGTTAAGGAAGTGCTTTACATGCGCACATTAGAAGGTGTGGCAATCACGGCAGCGAGTAAACAAATCCACAGAGCGTCCAGAATCTTGTCCCCGCATGAAACTCGAAGGGTTACAAGATACAGGAAGGGTATGTGAGCCTTACTTCAAATAGTAATTTACTCAGCGCTTCAACGCACAGGAACATTGCAAACTCGAATGTTGGATGTTCTAGTTCCCCAACTTTGTAATTTAAAAACACAAACCGTTCGAATTCCTATCGGTTTTACGACGGCCAGCAGCGGTTCTAGAACTCATAATTGATATATCACAACGCTGTTCGTCCAAACGTGATGACTGCACACGCGAAACAAGATCAAAAAAGGCATCCTCGGATTTTCTGGGTGCTGCACTTGCGGACTCCAAATGATGTCTTCCTTCCTGGGCGGTTGCGTTAAAATCCAAGACTGCCGATGATGGCTGATTGGTCAATGTTAGAACTGTTGATCCCGACACTGTCTTCACAAGGCAGACGTGTGACTGTGGCTCCGGATCGCGGCTACTGTCAAACTTTATCTAAATCTTTCATCTAAAAGCTGATGCATAGAAGGGTATTGGTAATAGAAAATTATCCACGTCTCTCAACAGTTCACCGCCTCATTGTGGCTGGGAAATGTTCCTGGGTATCGGACTGTAATGTACAGCCGGGATTCATCCCCACGGCAGGGTCTCTCAAGCTCAGAAGCAGTCCCGCATTTCTATCAGGAAGCCCAGCTATGAGTAAACCAATACCAGGATCAACTACCGTCCTGGTATCAAACTAGGTGCATGATGGCAAATCTCCCTCTGATCCACAAGGACTACGGCTGCCTGTGGTGATGACCTGCAGCAGACTTTAGCCTGCCTGACTTCGGAACTCCAAGGAACAACAACGGCTAAACCAGCAAAACTCCAACAAAGTGGAGATTATATTGGG
This sequence comes from Angiostrongylus vasorum, assembly GCA_018806985.1. Lineage (NCBI taxonomy): Eukaryota > Metazoa > Nematoda > Chromadorea > Rhabditida > Metastrongylidae > Angiostrongylus > Angiostrongylus vasorum. The sequence goes on along the minus strand of JADANN010000150.1, from coordinate 353,822 downwards.
GGCCGCACAACAAGTGTGGACGAGCCATGCATGTATCCAAGTTGTCCCATCCCAACGCTCGCATGACGTTCTCGAGGGAGGTGGTAAATAATTTTGGCGATATGGTATCACCTTGCCTAACCTCTCTTTTGACGTCGATGTTAATATCGTTGCAGAATGGTGATATCTTGGTTGTGAAATTTTTATACAGCTCACGCAGAATCTTTATGCGCTGAGTGGGGGTCCCTAATTGTCCAGGGCTTCTATGACTGATTCTAACTCAACTGAGTAAGAAGCCTTCTTTAAATCAATGAAAGTGAGACAGAGCGGTCTTTTGTTTTCTCGCGATACATCAATGAGTCTCGTTATTGTGTGAATGTGGTCTATCGTACTAAATGCTTTTTGAAACCCTACTTGTTCACGTAGTTACCCTTCGTCCAGTGTTCTGTCAATCCTTCTTCAGATAAGTCAAGTAAAAAGTTTGCGTACGACACACAACAAGCTCATTGGGCGATAGCTGCCATTATTGTGGAGGTCACCATTCTTGAACAATAGCACGGTTTTGCCGGTCTTCCACAGAGTAGGGAACTTGCATTCAGACATGTGAACTTTGAACAACTGAGTGAATGTGTTTACGAGCATGCGTTACGTCTGGGAACTAATGAAGTAACTGTTCTCGAACCAAATTCGACTAAAGAGATTAAAAACAAACACTTCCTTCCTCTGATACAACGGAACAGCTATATCGCATTACAAGTTGCTTCAAGGACTCGACAGCAACCGTCGCCAAATTTTCATCACGGATCTGAAACATTTATTTTAATTAACAATTAACAATTGAAAAACACCAATACGACAAAAAATTGATGTAGACATAGAATCCCCTAATGGAAATGATGTTAGTGATAAGTAAAATGGCGCAATAAATAGGACTCTCGGAGTGAATTTGGAATAAATCAGGCTGATTTCCAATTCGTGCCAATATTGACATACCTATAAAGTTGGCACGATACGAAACAAATAAGCGAATAACAAAAACATGACGATAGTCGAGACAACTGCAGCGTATTAGAATAGCGCAATCTATGAAAGAAAACAGTGGAAGCATGGGCGTCACGTAGTAAGTTAATGGCAGAATCATGGTAATATCACGTTAATCGCTTCGACTATACTGCTATGCTATTTGTGCTGACACTCCTTCTCGATAACTAACAGAGTACTAACCTCTACAGCAAGTGCTCGGAAACATGCCAAAAAATACGCAGCTTTCGGATAATCGCCCAACTTCACATAAACTCTGGCTAACCAGTGGTACGCTCGAAACATGCTTGTGGAATCGTTTAACTCACGAGCTAACGCCAGGTAATTGAAACAATACATTTCGGCTGAAATTAGTCATTCAAAACAAATTGGAAGAAACCATACCATCATCTAAATGAACCTTTGTTCTTACACAAACGAACTATACCTCTGTGGTAGTCTTGAATGTTATATGCCGCTTGCATAAGACAGAAGTAGCACTTAGATTTTCTGCTCCTACTGGAGATTTTCACTGCAAGTTCCAGTGCTGCCCTGCAGTCAAAGAATTGGTAAAATCTATTTAAGAAAAAGGCTCATAAAATACTGCGTGAATCGAACTAACTCGTAATATCTCATCGCTTCATTTAAATTACATCGCCGAAAGCAAGCGTTTCCGATATTTATATATGCTATATATTGACCTTCCGGGTCACGAAATTCAGAAGCAATTGACAATCGCTAAAAAATGCCGAAAGTGGAAAACGACGACAAAGAAAGGAAAAACTGACGTAACAAATCATCATAAGGAGTACAAAGCGGAAATGTTGAACAACTTGCCTTCTCGTAATATTCTATTGCGCCAGCATAATCACCAAGCAGGTACAATACATTACCTACACAACCATAAACACGACCAGAGCCCGATTGATCAGCTAACCTTACATACAAACCAGTGCATCTACTGGAAATAAAACGTTACGAAAAATCATAAGTTAAGACTACTTATTTAGTTGGATACTTGGACGGCCCATCCTCACCGGTTGTGCGGGCTCCAGCAGAATCTCCATTTTCCGCAGTTTTGATGGTTTAGCCATCGTGGTTCCCTGGAGTCCTGAGGTAAGCCACGCCAAAGTCTGCATCAGGAAGTCGCCACCACAGGTAGACGTCGCCCTTATGGAACAGAGGGAGATTTGCCACCATGCGACTAGTTTGACACCGGGACTGTGGTCGATCCTGATATTGGTTTACTCTTAGCTGGGCTTCCTGATGGAAACACCGGACTCCTCAGCTTGGGAGACCCTGCCAAGGGATGAATTCTCCGCTGTACATCACGGCCCGACATGCGGGAACACTTTCCAGCTACGATGAGGCGGTAAACCGTTGGGATGCATTAGTTAAGACACTAAAAACATAGTAGAAGCAAAACAAAAAGAGCTAACCAGTAGAAAGCGAAAGCCATTTTCAAATCGTTGAAATAAGACGAGGACGTTGATCTCTTCCAACATACAGCACACGTGCTTTCACCTGGGCGTGGAATTTCTTGCATGGTTGATCTCTGGAAACAGTCGTATTGTTGAACAACTGCATAGCGCCGACAGAGAACTTCTCCAGTAGCGCTTGTTTTCCTTACCATTAGTTTAGCTCTTTGTACATAGATCTCTGCAAGATTGTAAAGGCCCTGTGCCACACAGTGCTATAACACATGAAACTAAACGGGGTTAACTAGTGCTGTATATTGAACTAAGATGACACCTCGTCCTTTATTGCCTCAGCAATCGCCACTTGTCGACTGGTGAACATAATTGCGTCAGCAAATAACTTCTGTGCTTTCAATACAATTCCTACGTTCCCGTATGCTCTACACTCGCTGACTTTATCGTTCATAATCCTTGAAATCACAATGTCGTAGCAGTTGTACTTGTAAGCATTTTGGAAGTCACAGACTGAGTAGTACGAGATCCCTAACTGACAGTAAATAACAGACAAAATACTAAGGTCGTCAGTGCCTATCGCCAATGCTTCCAGAAGAGTTGCAATTGCTAAATTCAAAACTAGTTAGAATTCTGGGAAAAGAATGGCCTAGACTGAACTGACCGTGTACGAAGAAAAATAAGGCAAGCTCAACCGACCATCGTAAAACTTATGCTCGAGGCATAACACTTCCCCCTTTCTGGCCAATTTTAAGCAAGTTGGCCATGTTCCTTCGTTAACTTTCTCCATGTTATTTTGCTGAGAACAGGAACACAGAATGGAAATTCTCTGAAAGATCAATGACAAGACAAGTCCTTGTCAGAGCGACAAACTAATAGGCAGGAACGACAGCCAGAAAGTATAAGCAAGAAGAGACAATAATAAAATATGAGACATTACTAAACAAAATTCATGAGCCGCGTCAAGAAAGCAACTTTTTGGAAGAGCATGGGAACAAAAACTGCCTCAAACCCTAAGTTGTATTGAAAATTGTCGACGTTTCAGTTATGGAAATATTAGGAACTAATGAATTCTACAAAACAGCCGGAACTTCATATTTGGAGTGGCCAGAAAGCGGACAGCTTCTTAACGAATACGATGAGGGCATGGATAAAGAAGCCAGTAGAACCATCGGAAAGTTCCTTAGAGTGATACAGCTCAGGAGAACTACTGAATAACCTGAACACTTATCAGCTTTAAGTCAGAACCAGACCTACCGGAAGAGAACTTCGAGTGGAAGATTTCGCAACACGACCGCCCAAAACGCTGGCCTCGTTCAAACTGAGCGTTCCCCGTCGACGTGTCGGACGTACTCTGCTTCTCTGATACTCTTACCGGTAACTGGTATCAAACCAGTTAAGCCATGTTATTCATTCGGATTACATTATTACTGGTATAAGTGCTTTTATCGGTGGCCTATGGGATGTGCAAAGACATTCATGTTGTTTTCACCTCAGAAAAATATGCCACAGAGTTAGATGCATGTATTTACATATTGCTGTTACGAGTGTTACTTGGATATCTTGTTCTCTTCCACTCGTTCAACCGTATTTGTTCCACTACTAGTTATGTAAACAGTGTAATTACAGACATTCCTCCAAACGGTTTACCGCCTCATCGTGGCTGGGAGGTGTTCCTGGGCGTCGGGCTGCGATGTACAGCGGAAGATTCATCCCCCGGCAAGGTCTCCCATGCTGAGAAGAGAAGGAGTCCGGCGTTTCCACCAGGAAGCCCAGCTAAGAGTAAACCAATGCCAGGATCCGTCACCGTCCCACTATCAAACTAGTCGAGTGGTGGCAATTCTCCCTCTGATTCACAAGGGCGGCGACTGCTTGTGATGGTGACGATCTGGGACAGACTTGGCCTGGCTGACCTCGGGACTCCATGGAACTACAATAGCTCAGCCATCTAAACTCCAAAAAAATGAAAACTATGTTGAGACCCGCACAACCAGTGAGAACGGGCCATCCAGGTAACCAAGTAATTAGTTACAAGCATTATATTCTTTGACGTAGTGAATACTCATTTCAATTTATAATCAATTTCTGAAAGAACGACGTCCAGTATGGAGATTTATCGAGATAAGACCCTCCCTTACGACATCTATCACGAACGTCTAGATTCGAAAATTTCTGGTAAACTCTTTCCCTTAACAGTTACATATTTCGTCTGATCTTTACCGCATCCTTGCCTGTCACAATCCGACCCCTCGCAAGTAATCTGAGAAACTGTGTAAGTACACAAGAAGTTTGCAACCCGACGCATAGAGATCGAAACACGTAATTTCACGTAGTTTTGTTACTTTATCTTACCTACTTACATAGCAAAGGAAGCTACTGATAGTACTGGTTTACGGTTGCACTCTTCGAGCAGCACTTTTTGGTTTTTTTCAGAAGGTAGTCCTTAGTATGGTATTGACTAATGCCAAGATCCACCACCGTCCTGGTATCAAAGTCGCATGGTGACAAATCTCCCTCTGATCCACAAGGGCTGCGACTGCCTATGGTGGTGAAGACCTGGGGGCAGACTTTGGCCACGCTGACCTCAGTATTCCAGGGAACCACAATACCTTAACCAGCAAATCTCCGAAAAATGGTGATTCTGAATGCGTCGTTTTCTTGTTCAGCAATCGCGAGGTTGTTAAACAGCATACATTTACTTCCATACAAAAACACAATACAATACAACAGTAGCTGACGTTTCGGCAGTATTGCCTTCTTCAGAGCCTGGAAGGTTATACTGACATACAATTTACTAGGCCAAACGCTTCAATGACACTTACAAAAAGACGAAAAAACTCAATGGTAATTACATGGTCAACAGCTTCTCGAAAAAAACTCACCACTTTTTTTACGTGCCTTCCCATGAGGAAGATTAGAACAGCTGATTATGGTCGCATAAGGTTGATGACTGCACCATCCCACATCAGAAATTGATGCGAACATACGGGGTCAGGTCGCGTATGACCTCTGGGCATTCATCCCTGCTATTCATTGTAGGGTTTTTGGCATTTATCCAAAAAGCCACAAGAAGTTTTCGCGCTGATGTTCCGGTCTCCTGCGCAAGGATATTGACTTTTACTTCAAAATCGTCCCCGCTGTGCTTTTGTATCCTATGCGTGCCTAGTGGGGTACTTTGTCTTAGTTTTCGTTTGCCATCTAGGTGTTCTTTTGTGCGGATACACAAAGGCCTGCCCGTTTCGCCAATGTGTTCATCTCCGCAATTATTACACGAGATCGGGTATATCGTACCTGGACTCATGCAGTCGCCGTCCCTGCCGTGGGGGCGGATTGCGCAATTTGTTGTTTCGCATGGACGGTCATACAGGCGGTTACGAACTAACTGACGACGTAGAGTAGCCGGTGATATTTCAACTATCGCTACCGATTCCTCTAGACCTGCCCTTCTTAAGCATCGTTTAATCGCTACGCTTACTTCATCGCTAATAAAGGGCAGCATAAACGGGACTTTCTTTTGGCCAAGTGTTTCGCTTGGGCGCGTCGCTCTCCTTCTAAACTTATCTCGTGGGGTTACTATTTCGTAGCCATTGGAGATGGCTATTTGCCGAGCCAAGTCGCGCGATTCTTCCTTTAGTTCCCCGGTTGTGCACACAGAGGTGGCTGTTCGAAACATGTTTCTCACAAGCGCCCTCTTTGTGTGTGAAGGGTGGGAAGAAAGGAAGTGAACGAGGATGTTCTTGTTACTTGGCTTTCGGTACCACTTTGTCAGGTAACCGCTACTTGATAGGCTTATCTGGACGTTTAAAAACGGAAGCCAGTCTTTTCTCGGTTTCTCCCGGGTGAACTTAATGTACTCAGACTGCTCGTTCAATAATTCAAAGCATTTGTCCATCTCCTCCTGCGTAGAGAAGATGACAAAACAATCATCTACATATCTGCAGTAGAGTAGTGGCCGGAGATCGAGAGCAGGGGCTTCTATCTTAGACATGAATACAATGGCAAGGCTTGGTGCCAGTCGCTGTCCCATAGCCAACCCCCTTATTTGCGCGAAATATTTCCCAGACCATCTGAAAATCGAGCAGTTTAGGCACTCCTTTAGGAGAGCCATTAGCTGCTGAATGGACAAGCCATGCATATTTATTCTTCCTTCATGTTTAACAAGAAGTTCGAAGATGGCTTGCATTGCGGAGTCATTCGATACGTTGGTGTACAACGCAGTAACGTCGAAGGACTCCATCACGTACGCGTTATTAGGAGACGCGTTACGTAGACGTTCTAGGAACATTTGGGTGTTTGTGAGGTGAGCTGGAATATGGTTAAGCAACTGGGTAAGTATTAGGCTTAAAAACCAGGTTATTCTATCCGTTGGCCCGTCTACACAGCTGATGATGGGTCTAACCTTAAATGATGACGGATTGGTTGACGCAAGATCATCAGGTGATACCAACTTATGTGTTTTAATAAGTAGGTATAGGACGGGACATGTTGGTGTATCGATTTTTAAAGTGCGAAATAACCGATGGTTTTAAACCTGCGGCCTTTGCCACACTGACCCATTGATTGTTTAGCTTTCGGTATTGACTTTTGTATTCCTTTTCAGAGGATGGGCGATAGAGGGTAGCATCACTAAGATGTTCCTCTGTTATCTCAACATCCAGCTGGCGAGGAATAACTACGAACTCTCCCCCCTTATCACTAACAGACAATCTTATTCTTTTTGAGTTTATTAATTCTCTAATTTCTCGCATGCCACATTTTTGTGCGGCTGTAAGGTTAGAGATAAACTTTCTATCGCGGTAGTGATTAAGGGTCTTGAGAACGCCGTCCGAAAACATGCGGAATTTTATGTCAACTCCATCGTTAGGGTCCTGCTGTCTAAAAAAACGTCTTTGGGAAAGGAGATGGTGGTAGTGACGCCGCCTCTTGATTTTTTATCTCTGTTTGATGTTTCTTGCTTGGCCTGATAGCGGAGTCGATCTTGAAGCTCATAAAGGTTACATGCTATCCTACGCAGGGTCGTTTTAGAAATGGGCTGTGATGGTGCAAAGCTTGGGCCCAATTCTAATAGCGAGCGCGTACTCTCAGGTATTGTTATGCCCCCCAATCACGGTGACCCTAGATTTTACTGGTGCATTATCAACCCTATTTTGACTATTATCAGAACCGTGAAAAAATTTGTTTGCGGTAGAATTTTCTTGAAGCTGAGACATGTGAATTACCCAAAAGATTTTCGAATTTTAGTGGTAAGGTTATTTTGGCATTAGACCTAATAAAATCGCATATCAATATTGACCCACCAACTATTCTCGTCCAAAGGCGATCCTCCAAATACAAAGCACAAAAATGTTCCTTCGTCGCACACTTCTTCATTCTGGTAAACATCTCGTTCTGCTTGCTTCGTAGTGCAGCTCGAAGCAGTTCCATTTCGATGCCTCGTACTTGTTTGTGATTCTGATGGGGCCCGTATAACCAGTGAGGACGGGCCGTTCAAGTATCAAGTATCCAGTATCAAGTCCTTAGTCTTAAAGATAGTCGTAAGTATGAATGGTTAAACCTTCATGTTAAACAATAAAGTAAGATCATAAATCAATATATATATATATATATATATATATATATATATATATACGAACAGTAGGTAGTGAGCATCAAGAGCAATTGTTAAGGAATCCGGTTTGTCTTGTCTTCTTGAGCAGTCGACCGACTGCCTTTAGGTATCCCTGTCATCGTAGAAGAATACTAGCTGCGAACCAACAAACTTTCCTCGAACCCATAAAGGCAAATGACTGCATTAGACAAGGTAAATACAACAAAAATATTGATTATGCATGCGGATACTAAATGGAAGTCGACCGTTATGCTCCAGTTGGTATACAACGGACCGTTGCAGGATGAATTGTCTATATGAAGAGGAATCGTCGTCAGTATCAAAAGGGACTTTTTGACTGAAGTTCTTAATTCGTACGGTGTTCTATTGAATTAAAGACCCGGCCATGCTCAAACAGCGTCTGCATCTCAATAAGGAGAGAATATAACAGATCCTCAAATCGGAGACGAATTCACACTTAAACTCAACCATCTCTGTAGAAGACTGCTTCACTATAAGGTGATAAAGTGGAGGAAGCGATAGAAATCGCATGACAAGGGAAGGCGGCTTCGTTTGACGTTTCGCTGATCCTGGGCAAACCAGGTTCTCCATAATGTCGGGGGATGGAAAATTGGTATTATAGTAGTCTAGGAAGGTACGAATACTGCCTCAATACATCGGTAATTGTCCGAAAGTCATTCTATAGGACAATGTGCGTTCTTTCACTCAACGGTGTCTTTTCCACTCAGAACACTTCGTGAATCTGATCATGATTTGGAACAAGAAAGACGACACGTAAGAAACCCGTAAATTTGCGGTGACGGGTGTGCCTTCATGAAGACAATATTTAATAAATTAGTGAGAAATTAAAACCATATGATTCAAGCGGAGCATATTTACATATCATATTCATATCAAGTTTATAGCACAGTGTGAAGAAATTCTGAGTCCAAGTGCTTCCATAAAGATCTCATTCGAACCGTATCAAACAATCCTATGCACTTTTCAAAACGCTGAGCTAGTGATTCGAGGTGATTAAGACATCTCCAAGTAAAAAAATGACAGCGGTTTCATTTCGACGTTGCTTCAAGCAGCTATTAAATTGTTAGAATACTTGTTTTTTTTCTATTGAAGAGCGGAAAAATAACACTTATGTTAAGTAGATTAGTGCTTAATTAATTATGTGTGCACTCATTTCTGCGAATGTCATCCAGGAAGAAAACAAAGACAGTGACATTCGTGAATAGACGATGTTGCGAACAGCACTAACAAAAATGGAAAAGCACGAAGATGCGAACTATTTGAAACAGTGCTGAAAGTTATATGGATATTTTACTATACATAACATTCTGTATATCTAGTTAGTTAACTCAAAAATTACAAATAGAATAGCCGTAACTCTGCAAAATCAACAAAAGAGCAAGCAAGTCTCTCGATGTCATTTTTGTTGTTGTTCTTCATTTCATGAGAATGGAAGCTCACGACGATTGAGTCATTTCGTAGTAGATGCCTCGTTTAGCGATTAGTGTATCGTGACTACCCTCTTCAGCAATGGCACCGTTGACAAGAACGTAGATTTTATCCACACTCCTTATTGACGACAGGCGATGTGCAACTAAAGAACAAGTTTTTCTGGCCGACGTAACGGAAATAGGATGATATAAAACATTTGTCAAACGCACTCTGTATGCATGTGCATGTCTTTCCAGCTCTTTCGAATGCCAACTGAACTGCCTTAAATTAAATATGTACAGAAACGGTTATAATTTCAGGAAGTACAAGCAACTACTAAAGTAATACTGAGGTGAGATGATAAAGGTGAGGATGAGAACTACGCTCTACCTTTTCACTTGTACTGTCCAACGCGGCAGTGGCTTCATCAAGGAGTAGTACAACTGGTCGTCGAACAATCGCTCTAGCTATAGCGATTCTCTGCTTCTGACCACCAGAAAGTTGAGCACCGAACTCGCCGATTTCGGTATCGTAACCCTTTGAGGTTGAAAATACTACGCAACACAATATCTAATTATTTCCCTTTCTGTTCTTTTTTAAGAAGTCATATCCTATGGTCATAGTGTTTACCAGAGTCACTTATGAGCGTACCTGTGGCAGAGATTGAATGAAGTCATGGATACTTGCAATTTTCGCAGCTTCAATAATTTTTTCCATAGTCACCTCACTTTCTGTCATGCCATAGGCAATGTTTTCCCTGAAGTACGACTTGCTCAAGTTTATTCTAATGAAAGGGGGACCCTAAAATTCACACTTTTATGGTGAAGGAAAATAGCGTTGGTTCTTGTCCTACAGCCGCTACCATCCTTCGAAGATAAGCAGGATTGATGGACCTCACATTGTATTTATCCAAATACTGAATAGAATTGCATAAGAATAGGTGTATTATCTAATGCTATGTCGTGAAAATCCGATATAAGCAATTGCACCAACCACATCACCATCCGTCGCGTTGTACATCCTTTGAATAAGAGATATAATCGAACTTTTACCCGATCCTGAAGGACCAACAAGTGCAACGGACTGGCCAGCTTCTATCTATAAGGAGCACAAAGTCATCAGTCACCGATATAGGCATTCATAGTGGGTGCATATTTAGCTTGCCTTCAAATTCAATTTGTTCAATATAGGTACCACAGGCCTAGAAGGATAACGGAAGGACACATTTTGGAGAGTAATTGATCCTTCGAGTTTCTAAAACGGAATGGCATGGCAACATTATAAAGTCATTGAGAAGCAGTTTTAACGATAACACGTACAGGTCGTTGTCCTTCTTCGCTAAGGTTATCTATATCAATAGCCGATTCTTTTAGCACGGAAACGACATTCTCAGCGGCAATACGCGCCTTTGATAAATCCGAAACCGAAGCAACCAGCTGAGAGAAGAAATTTGCACCAATTTGCGTAAGAAGAACAACTCTAAATTCTTACAGTGTTTTGCTTCTTATTTCCTGCATACTTCAATTTTCACGCCAGGGTATTAACCGAGATACAACCACAACGTTGCTGAGATTTTTTTGCAAAACTCCGGACCGCAGGTGTCTGCGGTGGGGAACGAACGCGCTATTACCCTTTGCGGGGGGCTAACGCGTTCACCCACACCATGCGGGTCCTTCGTTTCGCCTGTCTCTCAGCCATTTTTTATTTTTATCTATTCCTAAATTTTTTAAAGTGCACGTTTCAATATCTCATGCGTTTCAGCGACTTCTTAACCTCATGTAGTCGAACACAGTGATTTCATTGTCAAGCATCAGCACTTTTCCAAAGTACAAAGTTATCGCGATAAGAATGTATGTAAACGAGTATTGACAAGCGAATATGAAAGCAGAAATCATCGACTGGCGTTTCATTGCTCTGCAATTAAATCATCTAACGAAGCGTTAGTTAACCGAGAAATGGAAATATCAAGAATATTCCCATAGCTCAGTGAATATTTCATACTGAGCCAATGGTTCCAATGTTTGAGCGAAAATGGAGTAAAAGTGTTCTTGAAGATTGTAGGCTTTGATTGTGCTCATATTTGACAAAACAACCGTAGCCAAATTTGCCGCTTTGTTCTCCTCCTCGACCATTTCTCTTTGCCTAAACATTTTTCATAGATCACAATGAGTAAAGTAAGAAGATGCGGTCATACTTTTTTCTACTAGATAATTCCATCCACGAGATCTCCCTCATAGAGGAATCTCATGACGGTTACTCGCGAGTCAGCGTGGTGCGTCCCCAGTGCAGCGGATTAGGGTCGATTGAGGACCAAAAAGCGACCTCACGCTTTCTTAAGAAGCAGGTGGATCTAGTGTGTGGTCTCTTTGTTCGTTCTGCGTCAACTTGGCGCACATGTTCGGTATTTTCAACGAAATATTGTTGCATGTGTGGATGTGACATATTGCATTACGAATCAATTCGGCCAGAAGCTTGCAATCAAATAACTGGGAAGTATAGGAGAGACGGTTAGGAAACCGAAAACTAGCAATGTAAGCAATTAGGGTTTCGAAAAGGATTCAGCAGGATGGACCTCATTCAAACGGCAAGAAGGGTCGTAGTTATTGAAGGATCGCGAGAGTACAACATACCGCTCTGTCTCAATTCAGTCGATTTAATGAAAGCTTAGGATTCAGTTGAGATCGAAGAAGCCACTGAAATTCTGGACGGACGGGGCATCCCTACTCAGTATGTAGAGATCCTTCGTGAGCTATGTAGAAATGTCGAACCCAAATATCACCATTCTCAAAGATATTAACATAGACGTCAAAAGAGAGACCATCTCGCCAAAATTACTATCACCCTCCAGAAGGATCACTAACGTAGGGAATGAGACAAAATGGGGGGTAAAAATCGACGGTCGCTAATACATCATATAGGGTATGCTGGTGAAATCGTTCTTATAGCACCAAGCATGAGCGAGGTGGAACGAATGATTGCCGACTTCGGTAATGCTTGTGGGAAGATTGATTTTCGACTAAATCTCACAAACGCGATTTTCATGAACGGATTAATTCCATGAGCCCCATTCACGCTCAACGGAACGAATATCTCCGAATGCTCCAGTTATGTATATCTAGGTCGGGAAATCAACATGTTGAACGACTTAGCTCCAGAGTTGAACAGCAGAAGGAAACGAGCGGCTTGGGGAGCTTTTTAAGAGCATCGAGAATGTACTGAAGAAAATAAAGAACACCTGGCTCCACACCCACCTTTTCGACTCCACGATTCTTCCTGTTTTAACGTATGCGGCAGAAACTAGGTTGATACGTAGCATGTTGAAAGATCACTCAGTGTTATGGAACGCGCAGACTAAAGAAAAATGCTGTGAGTATCCCGTGTCACGCAACTGACGAAAGGGATCCTGGATCCGAAGCTCCGATCTACGTCAACGGTCAGAGATCAAAGACGTCTTTCTATACGCCAAACTCTAGAAGATGAGTTGAGCTGGACACGTAATGGGTATGAACGACAACCAATGGATAAGAGCCATTACTGACTAGGTTTATCTGGATGTCACACGTACTGCAGGAAGACTACCGACACGATGATCAAAGTTCTTCACGAAAGCCCTAAAGGAGGATATGACTCTCAACGAGTCCTTAGGGAGAGCACAACCCTCTAGACTACTCTTGCACGCGAAAGGGAAAAATGGAAAATTTACTTGCACCCGCTCGAGTCACTCGACGATCAACGGGTCCACATGTGACATGAGAAATATTTTTATAGATAAGACTCCAATAAAAGAAGTAAAAAAGGTCTTCATTTTTTAACTTTTCTGATTTTATTCATTCAATACATTTTTATTGTGTTCACTATTCAAATTTGAAGAATAAATTAACACCTCATGTTTGCTCGACAAGAATATAAAGAATTACTTGAACAATGCCGTGGTTAATAGAAAGTCGGACGTGGGATCTATTCAAATTTGATTTCGCCATCATAACAGAGAACATTGGTTATGCCAAATGGGAAAGCTAGTAATCTGCTTGCTATTTAATATCTATTTAAATACAACTCACGCTATCGAATGAATTCAACAGGCAAGTGCCATTACCTTTTCGTCCCTTCTTTGATTTGAACGATTCGAATAATAAAATAAGCTGGAAATTGGAACGAGCATAATAATGCCATTTTCCAATTGATATAAATGGCTGCAGCAAATGAGAACACTGAAAGCATAAGAAAGAGAATTCAGATACAAATTGCGAACATACACTTGGATAACTTCAATGATGCTGAGTTATTTGCAAAACTCCGGACCGCAGGTGTTTGCGGTGGGGAACGAACGCGCTATTGTCCTTCACGGCGAGTAATGCCTTCACTACCACACCATGCCGGTCTTTCGTCTCGCCTGTCTCTAAGCTAGACCTATCGATCAGTGCCATTAGCAACCACCCGTCAGCGGGACTAATCTGAGGAGCCCAAATCGGCAACGAACCCAGTTAAGCTGAGGCTTTAGTTATATTCACAATTTCAACTCATTACATACTTACTGCCTGCTCTTTTTTTAGGAGATAAAACTAGCTGAGAGACAGGCGAAACGGAGGACCCGCATGGTGTGGTGGTGAACGTGTTACTCCCCGGAAAGGACAATAGCGCGTTCGTTCCCCACCGCAGATAACTGTGGTCCGGAGTTTTGCAAATATCTCAGCATCATTGAAGTTGTATTTCGCAATATACTCTGCCATTAAAAAGAGTAGACAGTGAATAACAAGTTAAAATTGTGATTATACACTTTGGTACGTGAATACTTAGGCTGCCCATCTTCACTGGTTGTGCAGGCTCCAGTGTAATTTCCATTTTTTCGGAGTTTTGCTGGTTTAGACATTATCGCTCCCTGGAGTCTCGAAGTGCCTAGCCAGTGTCAGCTCCACGTCATTACCACCACTAGCAGTAGCCGACCTTGTGGATTAGAGCGAAATTTGTCACCTTGCGACTTTTTTTGACACCACCACGGTGATGGATCCTGGTATTCATTTACTCCTAGGTGGGCTTCTTAATAAAAACGCCGAAATCCTTTTCAGCTTGGTAGACCCTGTTATGGGAATGAATCACCCTGCTGTACATCGCAGCCCGACACCCAGGAACACCTCCCAGCCATGATAAGGCGGTAAACCGTTGGGAGGCATGAAAATACATGAAAATTTAAAGCAAAAAAAGCCTTAGAAGACAGCGAAGCTCTACATCAATCCTTTGAGTCTCCTACTAGATCTGTAAGGAGTAACAAAACATGAAAATAACTGTCGGTTACCGTACCTGGACAGATTATTGCTGGTATGAGTATGTCGAGTTTTGCTTCCATGATTTTGTTCAATGTAGAAGAATCATTTATTATTCTATGTAAAATACGACCAGGACTATTTCGCTCCTCATCAAAATATGCACATCCATTTCTCATGATCTTAAAGATATTTAGCATCCATTTGTTTTCCAACATTTGACGCGAATTTACTCGTAACCTACTTTCCTGAACATTGTAGTCCTCATATGAGAGCAGAAACCGCGACCATATAGGGCGATAAATAGTCGCTGAAAATTGAATAAAAAAATTGCTTAAAGGGAAAGTTGTAACTGCTGTAAGGTCACTACGTTGAACAGTTCTAATAAAACCAGTTAGTCAAATATAGTAGATCTAGTAGAAATGGGATAACTGGACACAGTCGAACTGGGCGCGTGTGTAACAACGTATCTACTACTGCGTTGTCCACACCCCATTTGAGTAATTGCAAGTGTAGGTATACATATAAATATGATATATGAAGGAGAAATGTAAATATAACATGAAAACTGACACCGAGTGCCTCAAACATGGTTTTGATGATGATTAATGCTGTATAGACAGCAGCCACGATGAAAATCTGTTCAGTGCGATTTTCGGGTGGCACTATAGTAATCTGGAATCGATGACAACATTCTAAGCATTAAGATTCTATGTTATAGTAGAAATGCTTCTACAGTTTCTTAATAGGTGCCAATACTCAACACTAGATACACCATATGTATGAATTGGTTCACTACACAATACCATAGAAAGTATCCTGTATCAATTACTGTGCGTACGCGACCAATATTTATTGCTTGAGTACTTCTTGCTAATCTTCTTAAGAATGAATGTACCTCTAGAACTGATGCGACTTCAAAACAGATCAGTAAATAAAAGAAAGCCCTGAGAATCGTTGTTGGAATAGCGCAACCAAGTAGCGAATAACCTTCACGATAGTCCGCTATAAGTTTCCATACAGCTTTAAAGTTTGTAGCTTTCCCAGGTAACTGAACATGTTTTAACGAAGATGAAATGGTAAGATAAATGAGTGCACAACGAATAATATGAATACGAAGAAGGTTTTACTTTTAGGAAGGAATTACTCACGTGATTCTCTTCAGCATCATACGGTGGCATAACGTCTACTTCAATGTCCATTCTTCCCACAGAAGAATATTTGTAGTCCAATCGTTGTGATCTCTTCTTGCTCATAACTTTGATATGACGTGTTTCATTTACGTGATTAGGGTCTCATAGATCACTGAACTTACCAGGGAGTGCAAGTTTTTCCCTATCCTGACTCAAAACTGAGTACGACTTTCCAAGCTTCTGAGTCTGACTCCCAAGTGAGCAACGATTCCAAGCTCGTCTATTTGAATTAGCATTCTGATAAGGAAGAATCATGTTGACGACTATTTTTTAGAATAATTTAATGTTAAGTAGACAAATTTGTTTCTAACATATATACATTATGACAACGAAATTTTACTAAAAACGTGATGGATGGTGTTGGATAAAACTGAGGGAGATTACATTTTTGTATTCCGTCATACATTCTGACGAAAACTCTCATGATATTTGCCGGTTTTTTTTTATTTGGCCTTCACTTGCTGGTGTTTTGACTACGAGTGATAAGATGCTGCCTAAATTGCTGCATATTCACCATAAATTGGTAGAAGACAAATTCTTTATTTTCCTACAAACAGTCTCTTACAGGGGGAATGTGATAGAAACATAAACAATGGTGATTGCTGTATTTTACCGTAGAGTGGATCAAAGGATTTAAGGATACGGACTTTCTGCGTTCGGCTATCACTGCACTGAATGTACAACAACAGAAAGAGATTATGGTGGTGATGAAAACCACTGATAATATTGCTGTCAGAAACTATTATCTTCCTTTCAGATACCGCCGGAAAGGACAAAGTATATTAAGTACGCTATTTTTTCAGCGATTCACCACCACATTTCTGAATCCCAAAACATCTTGTATTGGCCTTGTATTTGAGGATCCTCTTCATTAATAAACTTGAATGATGGTCGATTTGCTTCCCTTTAGAATCCCGTGATAACCGTGTTGGGTTGTTCAATCCTGGGGGTCTTCATCACAGCAGTCAGATTTCGTGGATTGTAAGGATTGAGTTGAGCCCAGACAAGTTTGGTACTAAGTTCCCAAACTCGGAGAGATGAGGCCATTGGATGGCTCGGGTAGATCGAATGAAGACCTTGGTTGGATTCAACGACATCACTACACTGCGCAACCCAAGCCTATATTTCAGTTGTGCTAATTATTCAAGTTCTAAGTAATATCTTTCGGGAGCTCGTCAGTTACCGTAAGCAACAGCAATCTTACAAAATTACGGGAATCTCAGAGCTTTTACACTATGGCCTTTAAACCTAAATGTACGTGTAATTCTTTAACCAAACCCTTGTAATCTCTACTTCCACCGTAGTCAACAAATCAGAAGGAAAACTTGTGCACTTCTTCGACCCAGATATAAATGCTATTGAAAAGTCCAGACTTTTTAGCTTGCAAAAAGTGTGTCTTTAGTAATTAAGAAACAACAGATCTATGAGATTCTTACTGATAGGGAAAAAAGGGATTTCGCAAAATTCATACGAGTTCAGATAAACGTGGAAAAGCAATAATGCTGTTGGCTTAGAATAAGTCCGCCGTAAGTTGTCTGATTATTTACCCGAAATCCCTCAAGCATTTCGAAGGCACTAACTCGTTCCAAATTTAAAAAATTTGTTCCGATAGACTTTCTTTCACAAAGCAAACCTACTATTTGTGGTCGGTAATATTGTCCAAGGGCAAGCGAAGCAGTTGACACCAGATTCGGCTTCAGAGGCTGCTGGTGTACGAGTAGATCAATCCTTTGATCATTGTATAGCTATAAATTTTGCTCATTACATCTCTTCTTAGTTGTTCATTGTAAAAAAAAACTGTGAGTACCTACTTTTTGAAATCTCCCGCCCTCCTTTCCCAGAAGCTCATCAGGCGGTCCCTCTTCAACAATTCTACCTTCGTCCAAAACGATAATACGATCACAGTTTCTCACCGATGATAACCTTAAGTTTATACGAAGCTGAATCTTGTACAGTGTTCCGGCATCAGTGACAATTGTAAATGCTAGTCGTAGTTACCTATGAGCTATTGTTATGGTAGTGAGACCTTCCGAAGCAAGATCAATCGCATGTTGGACCTCTTCCTCATGAATATTGTCTAACGCCGATGTCGCCTCATCAAATAGCATTACTGTTGGTTTTCTTAAACGAAATAGTAGAAAAGAAGAAAACGTGCTTATAGGATTGAGTAGCATAAGTTACAAAAGTATAAATGTAATACAACCACAATGATGCCGACATATTTGCGAAGACTGGACTCCAAGCCAGATCTAACCTGCAACTATCCCTTCGAGGCGTCACAATTTACCCACTGCGCCACTGAGGCCGTTACTTTATGTAAAATAGTTTCCTACATAAGGGTGCCATCAGCAAGCAATAAACCGCCAACGGGAATGATCTGGGCAACACAAATCGGCAATGGACTCAGTTAAGCTGAAGCTATAGTCGAAATCACAATGTCAACTTTTTTATTTACTGCCGATTAGTAATCGTAAAAATTCCACACGGCACGACATGATGTGAAATACAACCTATGATGTTGAGATATTTGCAAAAAATTGGACCCCCAGGCCAACTGAGACCAATGCCGATTCATGCTCCCAGATCATTCTTGCTTGCGGATGATTGCTGATGACACTGTCAGCGAGAAAACTGGTGTAGAGAAAGTCAAATAAAGAAGCTCAGTGGTGCAGTGCGTAACATGTGAGCCGCTGAAAGGGAAACGGCGACTTCGATCTGGCCTGGAGTACACTTTTTGCAAATATCTCAGCATCATAGTGCTTATAAATGTAATGCAACGTCAATTCGAACTTTTCCACCAAATACTCGACAATGGCTGCAACAACATACAGGAAGTTCATTGCCTTTTTTTCAACTCAGATCACTTTCAGCAACTATGACGATGGTGCAGTGAGATTGTTTGTTATAAGTTTGAATTCCTGCCGTTCCCCTGATTCACGCGTAAATGTATTGGAGCGCACTTGCGTTCTTAATCTAGAGAGAAGAGTTTCACATAAGATCTAAAAGTTAAACAGACCTTATTACTGCTCTGGCGATAGCAACTCTCTGTTTTTTGGCCTCCTGACAGCTGTAGACCTCTAGAAAATCTATGTGGTGATTTAGATGGGAAACAAAAAAGTTGAACCTTATTACTGCTCAAGCAAAGCATTTCCGCAGTACGTATGCATGTATACACTTAAATACTTGTATGGCTCGTCCTCAGTGGTTGTGCGTGCACCAGCATAATCTCCATTTCTTCGGAGTTTTGCTGGTCTAGCTATTGTGGTTCTCTGGAATCCCAAGCTCAGCCTGACCAAAGTCTGCTACAGGTCTTCACCAACACAGGCCGTCGCCGCAGCCGTCGTGGAACAGAAGAAGATTTGCCACCATGCGACTAGTTTGATTCCAGGACAGTGGTGGATACTGGTATTGGTTTGTTCTTAGCTAGGCTTCCTAATGGAAAGGGCGAACTCCTTCTCAGTTTGGGGCACGCTGCCAGGGAATGGATCCACCGGTTGCACATCGTAGCCCGACACCCAGGATCACCTCCCAGCCACGATGAGGCGGTAAAGCATTGCGAGGTGCCTATGTATATAACATGCATATACGCGGATATACACACCAGATGTACGCGATTTTTTCCGCGTCTTCATTTTCCTTGAGCATTTCCATACCTACATTCATTCCTAGTTTCGTTTCTGATTTCGGTTTTAACATTGTCTCCGAACCAACTAGCAAGAAAACCGAGCGAAGGAGTCGTTGCCAAAAAGATACCTCCTTCGGATCCACATCGTGGTGAAGAACACGATAAGTCTTTGCAAGGTTAAGTCAGGAGTCTAGGAAGGGCCGAACTGGTCAACCAGTAATAGGCCAGCCGCAATACCCTCGCACACTAGGTGCTACCGCCAATGACGTCAGGCGGTGACAGGCCACAAAATCTCGAGTTAGGCAGGACATCAATGGTACAGGACAAGACGAACGGATCGCATCTCCATTACTATTAATAAGTTGCGAGAGAAAAGAAACTGAAGGTTGATCGTACCGCTATGCGTTTAACACAGCCAGTAATAAATGGTGGCTGCAGAAGAGCTGTGCAGAAAGATCTGCATTGGTACAGGTGAAAGAAACTACTGGAAGGAGCAGAGAAAAGAACGAGTTAGAAAAAATGTCGTCGAGGTAGGTGTAATTATAATGTTCAGCTGTAAGTCCTGATGAAGGAAGATGCGATCATTAAAACTTTCAGCGTGATAAGGAAGTAGTAACAGTAACGTTCTACACCAAGCTTTTCCTTTAAACAATCCCTATCTCGAACTCTGGAATCCCTGCTGGAGAAAAACAACACGGAGTCCTTTCGTCGGAGGTTCGAGTTGCGACAGAAAGTATGAAAAGAGGCACAGCTCCAGGATAATATCACCACCGACTTCCCTAAAACTGAAAGCCACAATTAACATGTACCTCTCGAAAACGCGAAGGCGCTTGATGCGCATTGGTCGGAGGAGCCCTGCGACACACACACAGGATCGACTCCGCGCCTGTGGCTCATCAAGCCTTCATCCCTCCGAGGGTGGTTAAAATGGGAACCAGACTTTTCTGAAAGGATACCAGCACTGGCTCGATACTTCGGCAGGCCACAGCGAGTTATAGTAAAGGCCAGATATGCATTTAATCACCTCCAAGGATGCCTAAAGTAGCCGAGTGCGTGGCGCATCCCTCAGGGATTGATCAGCGTGAAGGCTTTTATCCTTTAATTTTTTTTAATCTCGAAAACGATATGACAGCCCAAATTTAGAACGAAAAAAACGAGACCAGTGAAGGACGTCGCGCACGGTTATTCTGCCTAACAAAGGTAACCGAAGGCATCTTCGTAACTAGATACGATATGCCTGTCGAGTGTGCTGTAGAAGCTCTTCACGAAGACTGTTCTGCCGCGTATATCAAAGACATTGGATGAGGAATAAGCAGTTGAGCAAGCGGGATTTTGACAGGTATTTGGCTGGTTTGTCGGGAATACTACCTGCCCTTAGCCCCAACTTCTGTCGACGATGAAGAGGGGTTTGACAGTATCGAAACGAGTGCAATCCTGTCAGCGCTCGTCGACGGAGGGAGTGCGCCCGTCCTACATAAGAAATCTGTCTTGCTGTTATGGGAACTGCACTACGGAAATATAGCTTTTCTATCGACCACTTACCATAGCCATAGAAAAAAGGGCTCGATAAGACAACACAATATCGTCAAAGCTGTTTAGTACCGCACTGCCATTGATGATGAAGTTACTCGACTGAGACGGGAAAGGCATACGTATTGATGGAAAATTCCTATCAATTCTTTGTTTCGCTGATGACTTCTTAATCTTGTCATAAATACCAACGAAACAGACACAATGACCAATAAGCTCAACGAAGCGGAAAAAAAGATTAGGCAACGCATGAATAGGACGACGAACCAGTTCATGAAAAACCCATGGTACGAAGGCGAAGAAATTGAATTGGGTGGTTCTGACTCCAAAGACCACCTCGTCCGTGTACCGTGGGCGACCGACGAAAATGGAAAACAGCATAAAGGAGGAATTACTGCATTCGGGGTTCTCAAAGAAGCCATTCGCAAACTATAGGACCTAAACGTCCTCGCCCACCTTTCCAATTCAACGGTCATCCCAGCGCTCTGTTATGCTACAGAGACGTAGGCTGATACTTCAACCACGTCAAGAATACTCCGCACTACTCACAGAGTCCTTAAGCGATGTCTTCTGAAATATAACCAGCACGCTTAGCTCTGATCTGACCTTCGAAATCTATCCCATCCTTGGGATCTAGGAAAATATACATCGACAGCGAAGCACAGATAAGCTGGTAACATAAGGAGAAGAACAAACGACAGATGTTCGAAAAGAGTTGTGGGCTGGACTCCACGAGGATGCACATGTCCCTCAGCACGTATATATATATATATATATATATACAAAACAAAAAATGAAAGTTTCGAAGAAGGTATAGAAGAACGGCTGACCTGTCGCCTACTCTGGTTTGCATTCCTTCGGGTAACGAACTAATAAACTGCCAAGCACCGACTTTGCGAGCGGCATTGTTTATTTCCTGCTGGAAATTAATCAGCATATGCACATGTATGTTATATATGCATATATATGTACATAATTGCATATGTATATGCCCACATATATACATATATGTATACATATATATCTGCGTTAAGAACGAAACGTGAGATAAACTAATGTACTTGAAGAAACACGTAGAGGAATATGTTTGCGACCTGTGTAGCATCAAGTCGGCCGTATCGGATATTGTCACTGATGGTTCCATCGAAAAGCACGGGTTCCTGCGAAACCAGAGAGCACATACCGCGCAGCTCATCCGGACATAATGTTTTCAAGTTGTCACCGTCTAGCAAAATCTGAAAAAAAAGCCGTAACAATGTGAATTTGAGGTAATATTAAATGATACGTGGAAGCTCTGGGTATTCGTGTAGACTAAATGTTTGTAGGTAAAGCAAGGGAGGTTGGGCCACTTAAGTGACGACCCTACCAGCTGAAGTGGATGATAAGAGTTGAGACTTTCTTCGTGAGGTCACCTGTGGAACGATGATCTCTAAATATCTTAAAGCCGGAATGGTTTGATTTTCAAGAAATATGCCAGGTATCAAAAGTGGAATAACAGAGGATAATGAATGGGTGGTGAAATGCTGGTCATAGCGCAACATCACGAGAACATAAACTTCTCTGTAATTACTACAGCATATTTGATTTTCATGATGATTAACTGAGTTGTTGATAAAGGTCCGTTTCTAAAGTGCGGAACTAAAGAAATTCAGATATCCAAAGACTAGATGGTGTTTCCTTAGGTAATACCCAGTGTTTGTTGTGCTGAATTAAAGCGTTTATTTCTACACCCTAGAAGAAACAAGGCTTTAGATTGTTCGAATGGTCAACACGATGGTAGTTCTGGGGCATCGGCATTCTACAGCATTGTGCTACGAGCATGACTGACGGCAGCTTCCTCAGGTTCTAGACTGTTTTGTTACTCACCGCCCCACTATCTGGGTCGTAGAATCGAAGTAATAAAGCTGTAAGTGTACTTTTTCCAGAGCCACTGGAACCGACAATGGCGATCTTTTCACCGGATTCCACATTAAACGTTACTCCCTTCAAGACCTTAAAAACTGATTAAAGCATTCTTGGTAACCATTCAAGAACGAAACAGGGTTGTTATGTATGCGACATAAGAAATAACCTCGACGTCAGGTCTGCTCGGATAGCTAAAGTGGATATCGCAAAATTGTAAGGCTCCTTTTCCTGGAAATGAATAATCAGCTTGAAGGTGTTCTTCGACGTTTTAATTTCAATAAATACACGATTACGCCTACTTTTTTCGTGGCGCGCGTTATGCATTGGGGGTTCGAAAAAAGGATTTTTGTGAAATGCCACTTTTAGAGGGATAGCTATTGAAAGACCACGTCTAGCACAATTTCTGTGTGGAACAAGGAATTGGTTGAATCTAAAAACTATTGGAAACTAGCTACAGCAACATAAACGACATAAACAATAAGAAAGGACATGAATTTAATTCCATACATAAGGTGCATCACGCGCACCCACATACGTGTCTATATTGGTGTGCACGGCCACATGTCCCTAAAGTTAGTTCTAGTAGCCTGGAAATGATTAGAACACTTCGACCTACCCATAAACTTCATGCTTTGCCGGCGGTATTTGGGTGCTGGTAAGCACTGCTTAGGATTATCACCCGCGAAACCGTAATCTCTTTCGATTTTCGGTGATTCGTCTGGAAATACTTATTTTCGAAATTCACTAATTGCGTGACAACGTTCACACTTCCCACCAAGGATTTTTCTTAGTTGTGCGGCATTTTCACGAGCTGTTGAAGCTCCATTTATATGGAATCCGATCGAGATTGACGTCACACACATGTACAACATATTGATAGCAAGCTAAAGAACGTGTACGATATTACTTTATTGGTCGAAAAAAGATTACTTGACGAGAATTTTTATTTGGAGGACCTTCTTGAGACCGCTACATTTTCTTTTTTCCTCTAAGGCGGGGTTAATCACTCAGTAATCAAAGCAGTGGATTAATGAAGGGTTCAATAGTTCTGTCAAGCTACTGTAAAGGTCCAATCACAAAAAGCATAGTGATGGAATTAGTAAAGTAAAATTCGAAACTTTCCCATGGAAGACTAGTAGACTTGTCCGAGTATTCACTGAACAATCAATTCGATTACCATTCAGTGATATTAAAAAGGAAGAAGAATCATTATCTGACACCAAAACCAATATTCCCCTCATCTAAGAGGAGAAAAAAATAAAAAAATATGGAAAAAAATAAGAAGCGAAAATTAAAGGCAAAAAAAAAGGAAAATGTATTAAGATCCCTTACTGCTGCTAGCTTTCCTGCCGACTGATCACCTACTCGCCATATTCCATAACACAATGCTGCCGTAAAAGTGAGTTCAGTGAGAAGGATCTGAAGAAAAAAAAGGACTAAAATACTTTGGAGTAGTCTAATCACGACGCTATCGCCGAAACGCTGTGTGTGGTCAACCGCTACGAACAAAAATGTCTGCACCTGCGTTAAGCTGTCGTAGACAGTTGATGAACGTAATCTTGATTCGTTTAGTTTGTTACTCTCCATAGATAATCGTTCAAATCTAAATAGTTGAAAGTAAAAGACAGTTCCTCTAATGTAAAATTTGTGTTTTGCCAACATTCTAGGTTAAAAGTTAGGAAAATTATTTCAAAAATGGTTTAAAAAGTGTAAAAAAGTAAGTTGTTCGACGTTGATCGACCCCTAAGGGATGCGCAATGCACTGGACTCCACTGAAGGCAACTGAGTGCATGAGTGCATATCTGACCTAAACGATGACTTCCGATGAGCTATTGATTTATCAAGTCACTATTTTAAACTTCTCGAAGAGGTCTGGTGCCTAATCCACCAACTTCAGAGTGATGGAGGAATTGATCTGCTAGGGCGTAGGTTCGAACCAGGGACTACGAGTGTATTGGACAACACCTCTAGACAATGCGCTACACACTTTATCAAGAAGAATTCAGTGGACGGAAATTCGTGCATACACGTTCTCTAGAATGGAGTCAACTTTACTGATGCCAACTTTTCAAAAAAACGAAACAAAAAAAGAAGCCAATACTACTTGTTAATAGTTTGCTTTTGTGCAGCAAAGCTAATCACTGTTCTGATGCAGCTGAATGTCTCATTTACCAAATTGCTGATTTTATTCTGCAACATCAACTCTTGTTCCATTGTTTTCGAAAACCACTGAAAAAAAGCAAAATTGGTAGCAAAAAAAAGTCGCATTACACTTGGTTATCTGCTGACCTTACTGAAAAGAATTCGGCTCAAAATCAACATTGGAATCACAGAACACATCAATAGTGTCACATCCCATTGAATAAAAAAGACATACAACTGAAATCGCTACTTCATGAAATTTGTCCTGTATAGTGAAATTCAAGGCTAAAACCACTATACTCACCAACGTTTACAACAAGATATGAAGAAATAAATATTACCATCGGTATGTTGTCTGAAATTCCACTATAAATCGTATCAGCATGCCTGAAATGAAGGTGAATGCTCAGGAAAAAGGCAAAGAAGCAAAAGAAAAAAAGCCGAGAAGCAGTTTCTTCCAGAAGTGTTCCTATTATCTCCGTTGATGGGAGATTGCTGATGGCACATTTATGATAAAAGGAATGTCTGAGAGAAAGGCAGAACGAGGGGCCTCAGGGGTGATGTGCGTAACATGTGAGCCCCAGGAAAGGGTAACCGTGGTTCGATTGGTCCAAATTTTGCAAATATCTAAGTATTTGTATTTCACATAATATCCTGCCGTGAAAAAAAAGTGGCAAACAGCAGGTAGAAGTTATGTATTATGGCACCAAAAGATTTTTCTGAAGAATCAGACCTATTTAAGCTCTACATCGCTCCTGGTGCAGAAAATGGGTAACAGACTTGTGTGGAATGATAACAACACTGACTCAATGAATGCCCAGGTTACCGAAAATCGTTTTGTAGACCAAATATATAATCAAACAATGATGCAACAAATGGATTAGAATTTATGGCTCATCTCCAGGGGATTAACCAATGTGGAGCGCATTATCCTTTGATTTTTAATAGGCTAAAGTGTTCCTGAGCGCCTGATACGAATTTTTAACGTGCAAATTGTATTTCGCAATGCCTAACTCACTGGTTTCTGCAGTTCCGTCCATTTTTATGTAAACACATGGGATGTGACCCATGTGTAGGTAGAATTATTTTCTTAAAAAAAAATGAAAAATCAACGACAGCATAACTCTGGGAGAACGGAATAATCTTTCGAAACATTAGTAAACGTTTCAGCTACAGCCACCGATCCCTCTCATAGAGTGACTTCATGCCGAATATACGCGTCCACAGGAGGCGGACTGAGGATTGATTGGGAGCCAAAAAGCGAGCTCATCCTTTCCAGAGACGCCGGTGGATCGGACGGATGAAGTTCCCATTTCTGCTTTGCCAATTTGACACATATTTTCTGTGTTTGGGAAGATGCATTCAAGCTTGCGTACATGGGTGTGCTCTCGTTTATGCAAATTGTATTTTACAAATCAATTCGGCAAAAAAGCCTGCAATCAAGTCACAGGTAAGTGTGTGAGAGGCAGTTTGGAGTCGCCTCCAACAAATGAGCTCCCTTGCCCGCTGTGGGAAGGAGTGGCAAGCTACCAGTGAGTATACCCAGCCCCTATGTTAGGAACTCAGCAAGCTACACGTGGGTAGCAAAGGCTAAGCACAGTAAACAGGCATCAATCCCCTGACTCCGGAAGAGCCCCCGATCTGGCAGCGTTGGGTAAGACGAGTGCGGAGAGGCTGCTGAAATCATTCAATCATCAATCAATCGAAAAAATAGAGGGATCATTCTAAGTTGCCCAAATCGCAGAGGACTAAGGAGAACATATGTAACTCCAGTGCACACTCACTTATACATGAGTCCTTTATAAAGGTGATCATGCAATAAAGAAGGATAAGGTGCGACGTCATCGGACCGGCCGAGACGAGAAGATGCCATCAATTTAAAGCCGCCCATGACTCAGGAGAAAAACTGTTCCCTGGATCATAAGACAATAGAGGAGTCGGCGGCATCGGTGTTCTAGTCAAAACGGGATTGGCCATGAACTTCGATTCATTTAAACAACTAACAAACGGAATCGGACATTTACGATTGATGAAATGTGGACTGATCTTGACTATCTTTGTCACGTAAGCACCGATATCAAGCTATGACGAAGTCGAAGTCGAAGTCGAAGGGTTCTACTGGACTGGAGAAGTTCTACAGAGAAGTCTATACTTTCTCTATGGTCATCATTGAAGATTTAAACGCTAACATTATAATGACGAAAAAAAAACGATTTATGCCAACTCGCAATCCCAGAAGCATTCTCGCCGTATTCCTACCTTTGGACGTGGGAGCCTCTCAGTGGCGAGTGACCTAACGAAATAGACCACATCATAGTAAGTAGAATGTTTCGCCTAACCGTTGTCACTATTTTCTCACAATTCTACATGAGATTAGACCATCACTTCCTCAACGTAAGATTTCACTTCTTGAGAAGTAGAAAGGCCGCTAAACTCAAAAAACGAAGTACCGAAACCGCTATAAACTGGAAGTTATTCGGTTTATTAGTCGTCTGTTGGGAATATGCCGTTCTTAGCTCCAGAGTAGAGCAGGAGGAAACCAGCGACTTCGGCAGCTTTTAACAGCATCGAGGATGCAGTAAAGAAATCAAAGGTCATCAGAGTTCTTAACCACCTTTTCGATTCCAAGATTCTTCCCGCCTTAACGTATGCGTCAGGAACCTTTGTAGGTGGTATGAAAGACCACTCAACGTCATTGAATGCGCAGTCGAAAAGACGATGCTAGGAGTTTTCCGTGTAACGTTAGTGAGGGAAGAAATCCGACGTTCCGATCTACGTCTACGATCAAAAGTGAAAGATGCCGTTCTATTCGCGCCGACGGGCAAGAGCCGTTAGTGACCAGATTTCTTGGGATGTCAGACGTTCTGCAGAAAGACCACCGATCTGATCGGTGGCTGCATTTCTTCACGAAAACTAGAAGAAAGATATGCTGCTCAACGAGTCTCTAAAGCCAGTAGAGAGCACTGGGGTACTCGCCCACGCAAGAGTAAGAGATGAAAGATTTACTGGCTCCACTCGATTCACTCGACGAACAACGGGACAACAGATGGTACAAGCGATTAGCTACGGTATTCTTTCAATCGATGGGGTTATGCACATCTCAAAATACTGTAATTTCTTTCGGCAGCATGAATCTTTCTGATTTCGTGATTTCTCTCTCATAATTACTGACATATTTTACAAGTACAAGAACAGGTTTGTAACAAGCGAAAAGTGAAAGGATAGTGGATAAAATGTTTGACGCTCATCAACCTCTTGGGAGGTCGCTATGCAGTTAAGCTCTGTTGAAGGTGGCAGAAGTGATTAAACGCGTATTTGGCCTATACCTGTAGAACGACTTACTGAGGCTTCAAATCTGTTAAGTTAATATAATAATATTAGTATTAGTCAGCATAACCAGCTAATATAAGCCGGCATCGTCGACTGTTAAGCATAAACGAGGTTGTTATATAACCTAGTAAAGTATTACGTCAATGGTTTTTTATCCTTGCAGACATGTTCCGTATCGGTGTCCTCACCCTACAAGGACGACGGGTCTCGTTTCCTTAGCCACATGATCGAATAAGGGCTTCTGTGTGCCTTAAGGTAACTTTAACCACTGCACAACATGCGCTCTACCAGCATCATTTGTTTATTTATTTATAAAAAACAAAATGTGTTTGATCTGTTAGCTTATGGTGTAAACGGTGTCCACGTATTTCATCATTCTTACTCTTGAAGCATCGTTGCCATTTGACCACTTTGTCGGCTCTCCAACCATGAAACATCCATGTGAAGCATTTTACGAACGTACGTTCTTCGCACACGAAAAACTTGTCTAATGCCGGACACTTCCCATGCCAATCTCTGAAAGCATAGGAAAAAAGCTTTTATAAGAAAGAACAAGAAACTCGAGAATGTCTTTACTTCCTGATGGATATTGCGCAAAGGTTAATTATTCACCGATGGTTTGTGATGAAAGGAAGATTAGGATAATGGTAGTTGACTGCATACAGTGAAATCACCTCCTACCTTATGAATAGTAGTCTCTATAAAGTTATCTCCTTTTGGATTTTACTACATGCCTAAGTTGAACCCATGAGAAATAGCTGGTGTATTCAACAGTTACTAGTCATTTTCAAATTACTTCATAAGTGATTCAAACCTGTTATCTTTTTAGAAAACAATAACTTATTGAAAAAATTGCAACTGCTCAATATGAG
The DNA here is from genome assembly GCA_018806985.1 of Angiostrongylus vasorum. Lineage (NCBI taxonomy): Eukaryota > Metazoa > Nematoda > Chromadorea > Rhabditida > Metastrongylidae > Angiostrongylus > Angiostrongylus vasorum. The sequence continues at coordinate 324,496 of JADANN010000150.1, read as the reverse complement.
TCGACGAAACGGTAAAATCTTGTTAATAGGACCATAACAAGCAGTGTAAGTACCTAGCTGTTCTTACTGATAAATGTCGTGAACTGATTGGTGATGCGAGCATACCTAGTTGATGAAACCGTTTAATAACTGCCGAAAACTTTCCGTCAACGGTGCTTCGCTTAAGCATCTATGAATACAAATTAATTGTTCAAATTTTGCTGAATATGCTAAATTCCGCATAAACTCTTCAGTTCCCAACATCGTCGATTATTCGAATATATTAGTTCAAGAATACCTGTCATTGGTACCAGTAGGTAACAAATTAGTCAAGTACTCACTCACCTGAATAAATGCAGCGATGAACATACTGACAGATAACGACAACATAGCAATAAATGCTGGTGTTGCGGCTGCAGTAAATTCCTCGTCGGAACTCGATCCATTCACTGCATCTGTGGTATTCAACAGCCGTCTTTCCTATATCATTCCTTTGTTACTACAATTCCACGTTTCTGTCTTTTTTTTCTGCGTTTTTTTAATATATGGGCACCTTGGCATTATCAGTATGGATAAAACGATACCCATTTTGGTGCATTCAAGAGAACAACGAGGTACTGTTGTGCATTCTCGGTTTCTGCATATGTGAGTTACTTTACAGTGTTGACTTTTTGTTTACTGCCTATTATTTCCCTCATAGCAGGGTATTATGTGTGGTACAAACACAATGACGCTGAGATATTTGCAAAACTCCGGAGCGCAGGTGTATGCGGTGGGGAACGAACGCGCTTCCCTTTCCGGGGGGTGACGCGTTTACCACCACACCATGCGGATCCTTCGTTTCGCTTGTCTCTCGATTTTGGCTCCCCAGATTAGTCCCGTTGACGGGTGATTGATGATGGGCCTGATCGATAGAACTAGCTGTGAGAAAGGCGAAACAAAGGACATGCATGGTGTGGTGGTGAACGCGTTAGCCCCCCGGAAGGCGTAATAGCGCGTTCGTTCCACACCGCGTGCCCCTGCGGTGCAGAGTTTCGCAAATGTCTCAGCATCATTGTGGTTGTATCACTTTACAGTATTCTAGCACGGTCTCACGATACAGTGAACACCTGAAACAAATATAATTATTTAAAGTGGTCTCCCTTTGATTTCTAAGCTTACAAGTGATGCATAAATACTAATACGGTCTTCAGTCATATAGTTTATAGCCTTATCTTTACTAAGCGATTCTGCTGGGTCGAACTGTGATGTACAGCTCACAGTTCACTTCCTCAGGTTGGTTTCAAAGCTGAGAATCAGTCTGACACTGGCGAAAACGCAACTAAGAGAAAACCAGTGCCAGCACTCGTTGTCGTTCTGGCAGCAAAATAATCACCAAATGGGAAGTTATGATGTCCTAGGAGAGTTCTATCACAGCATTTTGGATCTTGAAAAAAGGAAATCATGCAAAACTAGCAAATGAGTAGAAATGATGGTGGAGCGAAGATAATTCTACGTGATTCGTTAGGGAAGCCATTCGATGCTAAGGATCAAATAACTAGTGAGATCTCGTGAATGAACTGTTGTCATTGTTTAAAGATTTTCGTAATTGTTAAGTAAATGTTTTATGACAAGAAACAGTCCAAATTTCATTATTCGTACCAGGCACTTTTCGTATAGGTAATTGATAGTAAGAGAAATCATTATTAATGAATGTGACTGCTGAAGGATCTCCAAATAGTTCCTCGTGGTTACCTCCTACGATTCTTTTCTAACTGATATTCAATATTAACTCTACACCTACTGACATTGGATCTTTTATGCACCGTCAAAGCTATCCATGCAGTAGATCGAGCTACACGAAATTCATCTCGACTACAGAAATATCACAATTTGAAAAAAAGAGGAAGTTCAAAAAATAGATATATTAAAGATGTGCACTCAACCAGTTCACCTCTAAAGTATAAAGCTCTCATCGTTAATCAATCCCTGAGGGATGCGCCATGCATTCGACTTCATTAAGCATCGTATGGAAGTGATTGTATGCATATCTGGCCTTCACAATGACTCGCGGTGGCCTACCGATGTATCGAGCTAGTGTTGCTAGCCTTCCACAAGTCTGGTACCAATTTTCCAACCTTGCAGAGATGGAGGGCTTGGTGAGGCATGGGCGCAGGGATCGATTCCAGATGTGTGTTGCAGGGTGCCTATGACCACTGCGCCACACGCGCCTTTCGTCAACCAGTTACTATTTTAAATTCTTCGTTGAAAAACGGGAAAAAAAGATAACCTTGAACCAAATGAAGGAATAAGAAGCAAAGTTCTGTTTCAGCGATTTTATTTCTAAAGTAATATAAAAGAACTATTACTTGCTATACAAAAGTGTAAAATGTTTAACTTATAAACGCTGTTGGTATTTTTTTCAATAAACAATTGCAATCATCTTATCATTGACTTTTAATCAGTGCTGATTTCAATTACGGATAATCTAGGCATTATTCTGCATTTTAGAGCATTTCTTTATAAAGCTTTGGATGTGATTTGAATTGGCATGACTTTACTAGTTACTACTGTTATGAGAAGTCATTCATTGGAAGTTTCCAACTCATTTCCTCTACCTAATACGTACTAAGCAAGGTTAAATGCACCAAATATGGCCAGGTTTTCAAGACACATTACGGAATGGAATGCAATTTCATGCTTGACAAGAACTGAGATGACCTCGCTGTTGAGACGGTCGCCAGAACGGTAAAACCGTTTGCGTCATCACAGTGAATGTTTGTTATACGGTTTTCTTCTTATTATGTGGCATTTTGTTGTCGACGAAAGAAAAATACGATTTAGTAAGCCTGCTAACCTCACGAGTAATGGACAATGATACAAAACTGCCCATTACTAGCCATACGAATGGCGGAATACCGGCTTGAAGTAGAGCGCATATAAGGCCAATAATCATCAGCTAAATATAACTGAATTCAGAAACTATTGCCAAGTAGAGCTTCATTGATCGTACAATAACAAAGACAGACTAATAATCCGTGCATGTTTCTTCGAAGACGCGTTCAGGATGAGAGAAGAATACGGTAACCTTATCGTAAAACATAGTAATCAGAGAGGAAAATAATCGTATGATGAAGACAGTGTGAACTTACTTGAATATCAGTGCGATCGCGAAAACTGTACACAACCCCATATTTTGCTAAAAAGCAACGTTGCTTTTTTGGATCCTTAGTATCAGATGCGTTGGACAGAGTTTTCACAGATGTAACATCATACCCTGAAGTGCAATCTTTTTAAATAGATTCATAGATGACAGAAATCTATAAAACATAGGAAAAAAAGGTAGCCAACAATTGCCTTTTGTATTCTTTTTCGGATCGTCAACATAAAGATCTTCAATGGGAAAGACGACGCTTTTCTGTGATTCAAGTTCTCCTGGAGGATTTTTCCGACTCGAATTTCTGCTCGCCGCCATCCTTGATGGAAGTGAGATGAATCGTACAACTGATGACACCATGTTGAAATAGTTTTTAGTAACATCGTTACGATGTGGACTTGTCATGAAATAAACGCGAATGTAACTGTACACTGATGTGTGGCCTTCAAGTACACTACGTGTTCGTTTTTCTATTTTGAGATTCAACATCTCGTCAGAATACAGATATCAGCAAGGAAATAAGGTGTTTAAAATCATCGAAGAAGTTTCCGAGCTTTGTTATTCCTATCTACTGTTTAAATCGACCAATTTTTATCGTAGCATTGGTTAGATAGATACTGATAAAAGAAGGGGTGTGGTCACAACGATTTCGTTTATTGCGATTTTATGTGGGTCAGAAGTAAACCTAAGTAGATTAACTAGGAATGCCTGGAAAACTGAATTCAATGTTCAATATTCATACAGGATGATAAGGCACCGGGTGATTGTGAGAAAATTACATCAGAAAGCATTGCAAGCCCGAAACCATAACAACGGCAACAACTATGACATGACTGCAGCTGACGGTTTTTGAATCTGAGTGTAAACGATGGTAAAGAATGAGTTCAGTTCAACGATTAAGTCGTTTGATACCGTGACACGTATTATTATAGGCATGTGTCAGTCAGTTGAAGACACCATGACTTATCAAAAAGCGGTGAAAGATACGGCAGGTAAACTCGTTTTTATGTGCGATGGCCGGCTTTCTCTCAACACAGACATACACACGAAATGTTACACGCTACGAAAACTATTTAATGGATGGAAACATTCGAGCAGAGTTTCCTTCATATCACACATTTCTTTCTTCTGTGTGGAGTGTATCCACTCATAGTGCTTAGGAGTGGTGAGAAGTTTCACGAACTGTAGAACATAATTTGCTTGCGAAAAAAAACGAACCCAGGTTTTAAAATGACGGAAACAAGAAAAAAAAAGGGGAAACGATTGTCATTCTCAGTGATTAGACAAACTAGGTGTTGAGATAAATTCAAAGCAGATGATGAGGAGTGACAACGATGAGGCTTTTTGCAATAACGACCCGCTCTCCTAGGTAATTTCATTTCACTGGTGACACTAGGTCGATAAACTTTTCTTACGTGGCGGTACAAATACCATCTACTATTTCACTGCTCTTCAACTTTGTTATGAAAGCGTAAGTCATTGAAGAATACGTTCGTTGAGTTAGGTGAGGAACTCGAACACTTTTACAGAATGTCGGGAATGTACGGTTTCTCAAAATTCGTAGGGCAACGCACGTGGACCACTCTGCAAAACGTTGACAAAGAACAGCATACCAAGCGTAAGCAACCGCACGATTATTACCTGCGAATCTCTTTCACAACTTTTTAATTAAATTGCACCTCAATCGGACAACTGATCAAGTTCCCAGTTACCCTGTAACGCGTTGGAGCTTCCTCAATAGGTTCGGCACAGCAAAGGAATGCAAAGAGCATTACAGTTTTTGAATCCTCGCCTTTTTTACTCAGATATACCTACGGGCTATTCACAAGGTTATTCCGTACATACCAGATGCACGACGCAAGGGTTGCTTGTCATTCTTTTCTGCAGTGAGCCGAACATGTGAAGCATGCAGGACATAAGCTGTATACATGCAGTAGCATCTTCACATTGTGTGTATGAATATGTAAGTGTATGCGACACATGCCAACCCAGTAGAGCAAAGACATAGAGTTTCCTGAATTCAACCCAACGGTCAAGACAACATATGCCACACGAGTAACTAAGAGGTCTCGAAAGCTTTTTCATGAGAGAGAATGGTGGAAACAAAGAAACGAATGCCGTGAATGACTAACAGTAAGTGTGAGAGTTGGACTAGGTTGAAAAAGAGAACTCATTATCAGATCCCAAATGAGCTCCCCACCTACCACGTGTTACTCGTTATGTAAAGGATATAGCAAGCGAAAGAGTTCTAAATAAAGTATGAAGCGTCGTTAAGAATGCCAATAGATTAGGAGGCGGTAGAGTACAGTATATCCTCAACCATTCTTTATCATCTAATCTGTTGTCGCTCGCTAAGATCATCCACCAAAACAAAATGAAACCTACTTATTTTAGCTCAAATAAAAATAATGTAGCCGGAATTTGAGCTTTTTCTTCATAACAAACGTTATGGTCTTTTCTGGAAGATAAAACGGTGGTCTACTTCTCATTCGACCAGCTGTGGGCACAATGATTTCTCCGAAATTTTCGTGCCAGTCAATACAATGAAAAGTTATGAAAATTGCCTATTGAAAAAAGGAAATGTGCAGTAGTTCAATCACCAAATGAAAAGTGAGAAAGTACTACGCTTTGTAATAAATATACGAAAAGTCTATCAAAGTGGTGAACAAATCAATGCACGTCAAGAAAACCAGTCTATCCATATCTGTTTGACATGTTATCGTACATAAAATCTTCTTTAACATATCTACTCGGAGGAAATCACTATAATTGAAAAAAGATGTATTGGACATATACATAAAAAAGCATAAAGCTCTTGGCGTTGATCAATCCTTGAGATATGTGTCATGCATTCGACTTCATTCAGCATTGTTGGAGGTGACTGAATGCATATCTGAGCTTTACAATGATTTGAGATGGCCTACCGATGTATCGAGCCAATGCTGCTACCCTCCCAGACAAGTCTGGTAGCAATTTTCCGTCCCCGGAGGAATGGAAGGTTTGGTGAGACACGAGCGCGGAGACCGATCCCCCGTGTATTGCAGGGCGTCGCCGACTACGGCGCCAACCGTGCCCTTATTGTCTATGTACATATCGGTCATAAATACATTAAAAATAACAGACAATGTTTTTTATAAGCATAAAAGTGTGATGCTAGACGTTTAATTATGAAATTATAGTCGATAACAATCGAACAGAGATTTGAGAAAAGCAATACCGGCAGCGATTTCATCTTCTGAGCCTTTTTTTTAACAAAAGTAGGAAGAACACCAATACTTCTCAGTCAATGTAAAAAATGTTTTTTTTGATGAAAAAAGAAACTCGTCTTCACTGATTGCTGCAACCTTGACGGAACTGATTTGCGTCGTTTCTTACTATACTTAATAAAATAGTTATAATTGGAGTGTGACTTCAACACTGTGCTTCATTGTAAACTGGCAGTCGAAAAACCGTTTCCTACCGTCGTCTCGACATTTGCTAGAAATCGATGTCATACTGAAACGAAATTTTTTGATTTTCAGATGGACACAGTTACAAAAACAATTGAATTCTAAGTGTGCCATATAAGATAGTTTAAGGTATGAACGCTCACCAGATTAGATAATATCCATGACATCATTCAGCTAGAATTGATGCCCATATGGAATATGACGATTTCGTTTGCTAAGGAAGAAATGGAAACCGCATTTCCTTCACTATTTTCATTGTTTTGCACCTGTCATCCATGAAAACGTTCGGATTGGTATGCGGTGAGTACGGCCGCATTATAGGGATTTGACTTCTTTTCTCTTCATTGATTTGCTAAATGCCATGTGAACATGATCTTATCAGGAATCCGAGAGAGCGGTTTAAGAACGTTGTCAACTCTTCGCCACAAACTATCCTAAGCGTCATGAATCGATTCCTCCAGTGCAGTTGTAATTCATGCCACTAGCCGACTGAATGTCGCCTGGCAATCTGATGAGTGAGCCTTCGCAAACAGGAATGTGGGTGCCATATCGGCGGAAACAGGGACTCCATCCCTGCATCCATCTGTGACTCAGAAAAGCAAAGGTCGCTTTTGGCCCGCAATAACCCCCCTATCCGCCACCTGGGTTCGCGCCACGTTGCCTCGCAACTAATCGGCAGGAGATCCCTATATTAGGAAGATCAGTGATATAAATGTACAAATATAATAGAATAGGTTCAACCGCTCAAATCTGAGAATCTTCAAGCTGTAATACACAGAACCACAAACCCAAATGGCATGCACTACATCAAACGTTCTACTTTATAGGCCGCATTAGAGATCCAACATTGCAACAAAATCGAAAAAAGTCGGAAAGTGTTACATCATAGTTCAGCTGCTATACTTTAAATTCTGCCCAGTTATATCCCATCATGCTGAGGACTAACATAAATTTAGTAGCTTCAGTAATGATTACGTAGAATGTGATTGCTGGATATCTGATATTGGAAAAGCCAATATTATCAGATAGCAGGGGCTTCACCACAGTTTTAACTTGTGAACCTTTCTACTGACTGACACATTTTTTCCCAGTGTGCAGAGATAGCTTTCTTAGGCGCTTCTTGGGTTATCTACCTCGATATAACGCGAAAATTTGTCACAAAAATTCTCTGCAACTAAACGCCTCTGACGTGAGTGTACTGTGTGATTGGCTTCCTGACTGAAGAGCCGAATTAGTCAGGCTAACTTGGCGGAAAACGAGCTTCCAAAACATTTTAAAGGTAAGGGAATGAGATATCGCGTAGCTTACAAATATTCTTGTCACCCATTCTTAGCTCAAAAATTGTACCTTGCTTCCGTGCATTTCCAGAGTATGTACTCCTCTATCGATGCTTAGAACGTGCATGTACTTGAAACACTAGTATTTGTCGACTACAGGAGGTGAGTCGGTCTAGGTAAGGTTGGTCACGCACCAATTTCACAGCTTTGAAGGCATGAGTGTTCGGTTAGGTTTGTTCAGGTTGAAATAAGATCTCGAGAGTATTGAATGGCATCACGACAGCCAATGATCCCAGCAAATTCTAGATATAACATATTTACACTGACGCTCAATTTAAGCTGATGCTCACCGATTACGTGTAGCAGATTCCTAGACATTTTGAAATATTAGGCAGTTGAGTAGTAACAGATAGAGGTACTCACCATCCTCTTGTCTCTGACTATTCCATTCTTAAAAGACTTCCCAGTAGAAGTGACTTTTGAAATAAAAAGTAAGAATTAAGGGGGGGGGGTAGATGAAAGGTGAAATGAAAGCTTAGGAAGCGGATAGTACAGTGATAGTGATGCCCGTTACCACGAGCACGATGCTAGATCTATTCCCCCTCTAGGTCAACCAAGCGTCTCATCCCTCCGGGGTCGGGAAATTGGTACCGGACTTACCTGCGAAGGAAGAAACCGTTCTCTGCAGGGAACGCTCCAGCCCGGAATCTCAGGGCTACAAGGAGAATTGCTGGACCATCATTCTACGACATTCAAGATGGAATGAAAATCATCATGCAACAACCGAAGCAGCACATAAATTGGAAGATCTTCGTGGACAATGAATGCGAGGAAACAAATCGAATGCAAGAAGTGCTGAAATCAGCAGAGTAGACGTGAAGAAGGTCGAGACAAAATAAAATAAAAATAAATGAAAGGTAAGAAATCCCTTCTCATTTCGTAAATCACTTCTAAACAGGGAGCAACGGTTAAAATGTACTCATCACTTCACGTCACTCAATTAATAAACAAACTTTATTTGCATTAACAAAGCACTACAAAACCAGCAATGAAGGCAGCAATCACCACATTAAATGTTCGACAAAAAGTGCTATTCAATTCTGGTGTAATGACAGTGCAAAGTCAGCAGTCGTTCTGCTCAGGTAATAGAGCACATGCACTAGGATTTTCAGGGAGTTTAGCAGATCACGCGTAGCCTGGATATCATCAACGTCACCCCCTCAAAACTGCAGCTCGCAGAACCAGCAATTCGTCCAACACTATAACGGACAGTTTTACCGACAATATTCATTATCTCACCACACAATAGAACCACTCAAACAGTGCTTCACTTCTGAGGATTTAAATATTTAGTTGGCACTAAAGTTCTGATAGCAGACTACTCCTGTAACCTCAACAAGTGTGGAGTCACCTGATTGGCACTGTATCTATTAAAACATAGTTTGCTATGGGTTCGCTTTCTGACATCAATGTATGAGGTTATTCACAGTCGTTCCCGACTACCACAGTGATAGCAAGTGTGGAGGAATTTGCCAATTTCACTATCGGATACGGAATACCAAGTCGTGAGAACAGCACTCTTGTTGTAAGTGTTCAGAAGTGCATTCGCCGTTAAGAGCATCCCTGATGAGTGAAAATACTAAAGTAGTTGGCGGCAAAGGCGGAGTTTCTGGTAGCCATCATCATTCATGAAAAGATCAGAACCGACAGCGCTGCCGTGCATCGGTGGCACTCGACAGTCGGCTGATAAAAATCGAAAGAGAAAATCGAGTGGAAAGTTGGATTTGGTGCAAGTAATTTTTTGCCAGCGAAACTAAACTACACTACTTTAACTGCATCATATAGAACAGTCAATGAAATCAAAATTAAAAAAAGGAAAAACAGTGAGTATCAGAGACGTTTAACCTGGACCTTTTCGCAAAGCTCATTTTGTCTTTCTAATTTAACAGATACCATTATAAGCATGTTTGAAGATAAAAAAGATAAAGGTAGATTCTAAAGAATTACGAACAAAATGCACGAATGAAAGGGAAAAACCACAAGGCAAATAAATAACAGGGAATGGGGTAAAGGAGAAGAATCCAGAATGTAGCAGAAAGGAATACAAATGGATTCGTATACTCATCAGAGCCCCAACGGTTTGCCGCCTCATCGTGACTGGGACCTCCCAGGTGTTCCTGGTTGGCGGGCTGCGATGTACAGCGTGGGGATTCATCTCCTCGGCAGGGTTTCCTAAACTGGGAAGGAGCCTGCCGTTTCCATCGGGAAGCGCAGCTAAGGAGTAAAATACCAAGATTGACAAGCGTTCTGGTATCAAACTAGTCGCAACGGCAAATCTCCCTGTGATCCACAAGCGCGGAGTGCCTGCGGTGATGACGACCTGGGGGCAGAATTTCGCTGGGCTGACCTCAGTACTCTTGGGAAGCACAATAGCTAAACCAGCCAAACTTTGAAATACGGAGATTATGCTGAGGCCCACAACCAGAGAGGACGGGTCGTCCAAGTATCCAAGTATAAGTATAAACTTCTGTTATAAAACTCACCAGCATGGGAGAAACGTATCAATGTCGATACATGTTGGTGAAGCCTCAGCTCATGTCAAACATGATGCAAGTCGTCTTTTTACTGAGTCTTCACATAGAGCTCAATAAATTACAGAACTAAAAAAACGTTAGTAATCCATCATAGCATATAATGCAGAACATTTCATACTACTGAGTCACATTGTACAGCAATGGTAACAACATTATTAAGAGCAATTTTGACTTCTTATTTACTGCCTACTCTTTTTAGCGGCAGGGTATGCGTTGCGAAATATAACTTTAATGATGCTGAGATATTTGCAAAACTCTGGACAGCAGGTGCCTATGGTGGGGAACGAACGCGCTATTGTCCTTTCCGGGGGAGTAGCGCGCTCACCACCACACCATGCGTGTCCTTCGTTTCGCCTGTCTCTCATCTAGTTCTATTGATCTTTTGCCATCAGCAATCACCCGTCAGCGGGATTGATCTGGGGGGCCCAAATCGACAATCAGTCCTCAGCTTAACTGGGTTCGTTGCCGATTTGGGCCCCCCAGATCAATCCCGCTGACGGGTGATTGCTGATGGCAAAAGATCAATAGAACTAGCTGAGAGACAGGCGAAACGAAGGACCCGCATGGTGTGGTGAGCGCGCTACTCCCCGGAAAGGACAATAGCGCGTTCGTTCCCCACCATAGGCACTCTGCGGTCCAGAGTTTTGCAAATATCTCAGCATCATTAAAATTATTAAGAGCCTCAATGATACTGAGATGTTCGCAAAACCCCGAGAAGCAAGTTTTTTCGGTGGGATCGAACATGGTACTACCTTTGCGGGGGTAAGCGCTTTCACTAGCATACCATGCGAGCCCTTCGCTTCTCATTTCTTTCAGCTGGCTTTATAACTAATGGCGCCATCGGCAATCACCCGTCAACGGAATTGATATGGGTAGCACTAAACGGCATTGAACCTAGGTTAAACTAAAGCTGTAGTATAGATCAGAACGTAATCACTGTTTATTTACTGATTGCATTGGAGAGCTGAAAGAAGGATGAAACGACAGACCCACATGGTGTGGTGGTGGATGCGTTAGCAACAGGAAGGGGTAGTTTCGTTTTGAACCCCGCCGCAGAAACCTGCGGTGCGTTGTTTTGAAATTACCTCAACATCATTGTGGTTATAATTCTCATCATAAGCCGCTGCGAACAGGAAGGAAAATGGGTGAAAGAATGAAAAAAAATAAGAGACGTGCTGTCACGAGTGGACCATGAAGTTGCTGCAAAAAAATGGCAGTTTCCATCGGCGACGAAACAGCAGCTCCACAGAGCGAGTTGGGAGGAGAAAGCGCGCCTTCAAACGATATGTCTAGCAAAAATAGAGTCCTACCTATCCTGCCTCTTACTTTCTATGAAGCAGTGGTATCTATAATGCGCTGCTTAGAAAGGGCTAGCTTAGAAGATTTAGTAGTAGTGATTCAAATATCACCGAACACAGTGATGCTTAAATATGAGCAAAACTTGGAACTTGAGTTGTGCTTTCAACCCGCGACTGCACGTTCCGGTGGATCACGTGTTGTGAACTAGACAACCAGTCCCCTTACTCAGTTTTTTCTCTCAGCCGGTTTTTCCCACCAGCAGTGCTCTTAACAGTCATCCACCAACGGAACTGATCTGGAGCGCACAATTCGGCGTTGAACCCAGTTAAACAAAAGCAGTAGTTGAAATCATAATGTTTAACTTCTATTTACTACTATCATTCTTTTACTTTAAGCTTCTACATCGTCTTTGAGCGATCGATCACTTTTTTCATTACTACTTTCGCTTCTGATTTCAGTTAACATCTCTCCGAATCGACTAGTAGGGAAAACCGAGCGAAGGATTCGTCGTCGAAAACACACCTCCCTCAGATCCATATCGTGGTGAAGACCTGGATACGCCCTTGCAAGGTTAAGTCAGAACTTCAGGGAGGACCAAGTTGCACGACCAGCAATAGTCCAGCCTCAGTACCCCGCACACTGGGTGCTCCCGTCTATGACTCAGGCGGTGAGATGACCGGTGAGAGGCCAGAAAATCTCGGGTTATGCAGAACGTCATTGGAACCGGATCTGACGAACACACGCACGACACGCCACAGAGATTGTTTCTTACTATGCACGTATAATGCCAGTACACTCTCCACAGACGCCGGTCTTCACGACCTTCTTGTAGCCGCAGATCGCATTAAATTTCACGTGATCGCATTACAAGAAACAAAAATCAAGAAGACCGACATATGCCAACTAAACAACGGGACCCTTGTGATCCGTGGAGAAAAGGTCCCGTCACGAAATGTCAGCGGCGTAGGCTTTGTCGTCCACCCGTCCAGTGTCCATCTCGTCGACTCATACGAGATCCTTTCCCCCTCGCATAGCCGTCCTCCGTCTTCATCTGTCACATCATAAGAAGATCACTATCCTCATCTGCTACTCACCGACCGACGCAGCTGATGAGTACGAATTAAATGCGTTCTATTATCAGCTGGAGAAAGTTAGGCATAATGACAAAGCATGTCATAAATTTGTTGTCGGAGACTTCAACGCCAGAATAGGAAAGGCCAACGAGAGCGAATACGGGATCAAAAATTTTGGATTAGGAGAAAGAAATGAGAATGGAAACTGTCTCGCAGGACTCCTGTCAGCAGCACGTCTCTTCCATGGAAACTCGTTTTTCCAGAAGAAAGAAAGCTGCCGTTGGACATGGGAGTCCCCCCAACGGCATGACTCATGCAGAGATCGACCATATTCTGACAAACAGAAGATGGTGCCTACTTGACACATGAGTAGTCCTGTCATTCTGTAGTGGATCCGATCACCGCCTTCTTTGCGCGGAGATTCGATTCAGCTGCAAACTGGAAAAAGAAACTCTCTTCATCGACCACGAGGAAATAGTCCGGCTGTATACGGCGAGAACATTCTGAACGAAGTCCCATCCAAACGTGACTGGCAGATTAAAGAATATCCGACCGAAGACTACAAGCTGGTTGTCGAAGGGCTGAAAAGCTGTGTCGAATTTGCCTCAGTTCCCCAAGCAAGAAGATCGGATCTCATCTTCATCAATACTGAGGGGACGCTCGAAAAGAGAAGGAAACTGGAGGGTGATCCTACTGCAACACGTTTAACATGGCTAGGAATAAATCCCAGCTGCAGAAGAGCTTCGCACGAAGGTCTGCATCGGTGCAAGCAGAAGAAACTACTGGAAGCAGCAGAGAAAAGAAACGGCCTGAAAAAAATGCCGTCAGGATTTGTGTGATTATAATACTCCGCTGTCAGCCTTGACGAAAGAAGATAGGATCGTCAAAACTTTCCGCCATGATATGGAATTAATAGCGGTAACGTTCTACACCAACCTCTTCGTTCCACAATCCCCGTGCCGGACCCTAATATGTCCGCTGGAGAAAAACCACTTGGAATTCTTCCATCGAATGTTCGAGTTGCGTTAGAAAGCATGAATAGAGGCACAGCTCCAGGACTCGGCAATATTACCGCCGGCTTCCTTAGAGCTGGAAGCCACAATTTACATGTACTTCTCGCAAATCATATGACAGCCTACGTTCAAAAGGAAAAAATCCCCAGACCAGTGGAGGACGTCGCGTACGGTCATCCTGCACAAGAAAGGAGACCGAAGGGATCTTCGTAACTATCGTCCCATATGCTTGTTGAGTGTACTTTACAAGCTCTTCACGAAGATTATCCTCTTGCGCATATCAAGGGCACTGGATGAGGCGCAACCAGTCGAGCAAGCAGGATTTCGAAAAGGATTTTGCTGTATGGACCACATCCAAACCGTGTCCAGGGTTATCGAAGTTTGTCGGAAATACCACTTGCCTCTGGTCCTAACCTTTGTCGACTATGAAAAAAGCGTTTGACACTATCGAAACGAATGCAATCCTGTCAGCGCTCGTCGACCAAGTAGTGGACCCGTCTTATATAAGAACTCTGTGCGACTGTTATCGGAACTGCACTACGAAAATACAGCTTTTCCATCGACCTTTACCATACCCAGAGAAAAAGGGGTTCGACAGGGCGACACTATATCGCCAAAGCTGTTCAGTGCCACACTGCAGTGGATAATGAAGTCACTTGATTGGGATGAGAAAGGCATACGTATTGATGGAAAATTCGTATCAAACTTTCGTTTTGCCGACGACATTGTCATCTTCTCAAGAAGTACTAGCGAAGCAGGGATGATGATCAACGAGCTCAATGAAGCGGGGAAAACCATTGGACTTCGCATAAATCGAAAAAAGACCCAGTTCATGAAAAACCCATGGTGCGAAGCCGGAAAGAAATTGAATTGGATGGCTCTCTCATTGCAGAGACCACCTCGTACGTATACCTTGGGTGATCAACGAACATGGAAAACAACATGAAGGAGGAACTAGGTAGAAGAAGGAAAGCAGCTTGGGCCGCATTCGGTTCTTTCAAAGAGGCCACCGACATACTGAAGGACCTGAAAATCCGCGCTCATCCTTTCGATTCTACGGTCCTCCCAGCGCTCTGTTATACTGCGGAGACGTGGGTTGATACTTCAACTACGTCAACAATTTTTCGCACTACTCACAGAGCGCTTGAGCGATGTCTTCTGACATATAACCGGCACTCTCAATAGCTAGCCGGAATGCGAACCTCTGAGCTTCGAAATCTGTCTCATCTTCGAGATCCAGGCGATTATACATCGACAGCGAAACATAGATGGGCCGGTCACGTAATGACAATAACGGACGACAGATGGACGAAAAGAACAGTAGAGTGGACTCCAAAAGAATGCAAACGTCCCCCAGGACGATCACCTACACGTTGGGCGGACGTGCTCGTAAACAAAGTTAATCAGCTGTACCAGCAGCTGCAGTTGTTCTACAGATCACGGTACGAGACTCGCAAGCGATACCATGCTCGAACAAGACCACCGCCAAGGACTGCGATTGCGAGAGAAAGGAACGAATGGCATATGTGCTGGCGTCCGCACAGCTCGTGAAGACGGACCGTCCAAGTATCCAAGTATCCAAGTATCCAAGTATTTCTTAATGACTGGGAATGATGTAAAAAAAGTGACTGAAAGAAAGGCAAAATAAGGGTCTCGGGTGGTGTTGTGGATACCAGTTCAGTATCCGGAAAAGGGTAAGCGGATTCGATTCCCATCTGTGGTTTTGAAACGTCCTCATATGTCAGCCTCGTTGTGGTTGTATTTCACACTATATCCTGCCGTGAAGAAATAATAGGCATTAAATAAAAGTCAACCATTATCATCAAATAGTCTAAGACGTCAAATATTTCGTAGCCATTTGTATGACCGTCTATGTACAAAACGAAGTTTCATAATTTGTTTTGAATGTAGATAGGATGATTGCATGAGTTCGCGCACGCTTTACATTGTATATTATAAAGCATCTGGGTACGAATATATTGGCAAGACGGGTAGGGGGTCTATGTTTCCGTATTAAAGAAATACCTACGCGGTAAAGGTAAAGCAGACCAAATATTCCACTAGATATGCATTAGACACGGCAATATAATGGGGAAGATTTTTTATGTAAAAGTTACTGTCTTCATACAGGAATCTAGAACTTTAGCCCGTGAAACTCTGGAAGTATTCTGGATGAATCCTAAGAATCCAAAAAGTGAACGGCAAGGAGGAATGCCTCGTTCTCACGAAAGACCTTACACAATACCTCTGACTGATATTTGGTGTTTTTTAATTTTTTATTTTATTTCATTTTTATATGATCCGTCTTCACGTCTACTGTGCGGATCCCAGGACTTCTCACATCCATTTCGTTTCCTCGCATCCATTGCCCACGAAAAGCTGAGCCAGCCCAAGTCCTGCCCCCAATTTTTAGAGGTTCACTACCCATCCATAAAACTATGTACGGTCTTTCTAACCGTGGAACACTCATTGGAAACCTTAGAGAGACGAATGAATATGTCAAGAAACTGTTTCTTTTCTTGGTTGTTCTGTTGTTCTGTTGAGTTTATCGAGGTCCTTCCCTGACTAGATTGCAGTTAAGTTCATCTTCCTATGCACTGAAAAACGGGAATTCCGCCGAAACATTATCTGTTCTGAACAAATACTACATAACAGCAAATTCGTGTGTGCTTATCAAGAGAATTTAATTCCGAGGTTAACAGAAGGTCGGTCTTTGGAATAGCGCAAGAAGTATTTGCTGAACGCCTGCAACTCGTCACATACAAGTACATTTGCAAATTTCCTTAACAATATAAAACATCCATCCGATTTCATAGAAAAATTTTCTGTTCGAATAATTTTTCCTTTTAATAAAGTCTAAAACGAACAGAGGCTTGTAAAAGTGAGGGAAGTTGGCTGTGTTAAATAAGGATGTAAAAAGAAAGCATAAACCCCTTTGAAGTGAAAACATAATGCTATTTGGGTATTGTAGTTGCCGATTTCGATGAATACAGCGGCTCGACCTTCTTTAGAACATTGCCACACGTGTGGACATACTGCTGTTGATTCGTTGGTTCGTGGTCACTACGACGTCCTAGTGGTCACTCACATAGGGTTAGAATTTCTCTCATAAGGGTGGTGGTTTACCACCCTGGGAAACGGTTTTCCCATACTCTGGATAAGGACCCTACACATGCGATGACTTGTATGGATCCACAGATATAGCAATTAGATGCTTTGTTTCTTCCACATAGGTCTGATCTTTAATTGTCCGGTGTTGAATGGGTTGGTTTCTACAGGACGTGGGATTGAACCAACGAACGACCATGTTTCTCTTGAGCAGCACCTCATACCTCTGAGCAGCACGATCTCCATCTTGTAATGTAATGCAATGTAATGGGACGATTTGCTAAAAATACTATCCTTTTTACGCAAAAAGTCTTTAAAATATCGGAAAAAATGAGGAATAAGCCAGTTAATAAGGCGAGTTATTAACGAGATGCCTAAAATGCCTATATAGGTCTATGGGAAAGCTATATTTTACGATAAAAAGAACTCCAGCAAGAAACACAAAAAAGTAACTCCCACGTCCGACTTTCTATTAACCTCGGCATTGATCAACTAGTTCTTCGTATTCTTGTTGAGCAAACACGAGGTGTTATTTTTATTCTTTATTCACGAACAAGCTGACGTTTCGGCGGATTTCGCCTTCCTCAGAGCCTAGAAAGGCCAAGTTGACAGCAATCTATTCGGCCAAACACCTCCATAATCAAACAGAGAAAACGCTGAACCAAGATTTCAATCACATTGAACACAGCTTTGCATACTCACCGCTTTCTATGAGGCTTCCACTGAGTATGTCGCGTGGAGACCAACCGCACAGAGTTCACATGGAAGCGTAATATGCCCCTCCCATCAAAATGACAGCCTTATATACTGCCCAATGTCACGCGTGATAATGAGGCATTCTTCCCTGCGGTTCATTTTCGGATTTCTGGAATTAATCCAGAACGCCTCGAGAGTTTTACGCGTTTGTCTTCTCGATTCCTGTGCGAGGATCGTGACACGTACTTCAAAGTGCTCCCCGTTATCTCTCTGGACCCTATGCTTGCCTAGTGGGGTATTTGGTTTACGTTTGCCGACTAGGTGTTCTTTTTATGCGGACACAGGGTTGCCTGCCCGTTTCGCCAATGTATTCGTCTCCGCACGTCTTACAGGAGATCAGATAAACTGTACCCGAGCTCATGCAATCACTGTCTCTACCATTAGGGCAAACTATGCAATTTTTGCGTTGCACATAGACGGTCATATAGGCGGTTACGAGCTAGTTGGCGCCAAAGATTACTCGGTGGCATTTCAACTACGTTTACCTTATTCTCTAGACCCGCCCTTCTTAAGCAGTGTTTTATAGCTGCACTTACATCATTTGAGATGAACGGTAGGATAAACGGAACCATTTTATCGCCAGAGTTGTCGTTTGGAAGCCTAGGATTTCCTCTACACCCTGTCCCGCGCCACAGTTTCGTAGCCATTTGAAATGGCTATTTGCAGCGCCAAGTTCCGGTACTCCTTTCTCTGCTCTCTTCCCGTGCACACGTTGGTTGCGGTTCGAAATATGGTTCTTACCAGCGCCCTTTTCGTGTGAGAGGGGTGAGAGGAGAGGTAATGGACCAAGATGTTTTTTATTAGTTGGCTTTCGGTACCACTTCGTAATGTAGCCATTTTCTAATAGGCTAATTTGGACGTTCAGGAATGGAAGGCAGTTTTCTTTTGGTTCCTCTCGGGTAAACTTGATATACTCTGACTGTTCGTTCAACAGCTCGAAACATTTGTCCATTTCCTCTTGTGTTCAGCAAAGGACAAAACAGTCATCTGTATATCTACAGTAGAGTAGTGGCCCGAGATCGATCACCGGTGCTTCCATCTTAGACATAAACGCAATGGCCAGGCTTGGTGCCAGTCGTTGTCCCATTGCCAACCCTCTTATTTGAGCGTAGTACTTTCCGGACCATCTGAAGATTGAGCAGCTCAAGCATTCTTTTTAAGTGTGCCATCAACTGATCTATCTTGAAGCCATACATGTTTATTTCTCCTTCGTGTTGCATCAGGAGTTCGAATATGGCTTGCACTGCGGAGTCATTCGACACATTTGTATAAAGGGCGGTAACGTCGAAGGACTCCATCACATACGCGCTACTGGGCTGCGCAGTACCTAGACGATCTAGAACCATCTGGGTATTCGTAAGAAGAGCTGGAATGTGTTTCACCAACTGGGTAAATATTAGGATTAAAAACCACGTTATCCCTATCCGTTGGCCCGTCTACACAGCTAGTGATTGGTCTAACCTTAAACAATGATGGGTCATGGGTAGACGCAAGATCATCGCTGTACACTAGCTTACGAGTTTTTTATAAGCAAGTACAAGACGGGACATGTTCGTAACTCAACTTCTAGTTGAGAGATAACTGATGGTTTTAAACCAGCAGCCTTTGCCATTTTGGCCCATTCGTGGTTCAATTTTTCGGTATTTACTTTTAAACTCCTTCTCAGATGACTCAGATGACGGGCGATAAAGCGAAGCATTTCCAAGATGCTTTTTCGTTATTTCAACATCTAACTGATGGCGAATTACGACAAACTCTCCACCCTTATCATTAATGGATAGTCTTATGTTTTTTCAGCCTTATCAGCTCTCGTACCTCTCGCATACCACGTTTTTTGCACTGCAGTGAGGTTTGAGCTGTATCTTTTCGCGCGATAGTGATTAACGACTTTGAAAGTTTCATTCGTAAACATCCGAAATTTAACATCAACTTCATTACTGGGCTCTTGTTGTCTAAAGAACGGCTGAGGAAATGGTGCTATTGGTAGTGCCCCCACTTTTTTGTTCGCGCCTATTTTGCGTTTCATCTCTAGCTTTTTTTGCGGAGTCTATCTTGAAGTTCATGTAAACTACATGCGACCCTACGCAAGGTTATCTATACAAAAAAGTAAAAATAACCTTCAAAAATAATGCATTAACCCATTCTTGCACTGTTAGCAAGAAAGCGGAGTACATTTTTAAGATCAGTTTTTTCAAAGGTTTGTAAAGTCTCTCTCGATGGAAGGAAAAACTCTTCAGTTCTACTTACTCGTACTGCTAAAACTCGGCTCTCTCAATCTTTATCTGTTTGTTCTTACAATTTCTACATGTCCCACATACCCAGTGATAAAATGCGCAGGCAAGGAAAATAAATTTGGTCGTAGATTTGTCATATCTAGAAACAACTTCAGCTCAGTTAAAGATGAAAAAGGATAAAGCTCTCGGCGTTGATCAATCCCTGAGAGACGCATGCATTCTACTTCATAAAGTATCGTTGGCGGTGATTGATTGCATAGCTGGCCCTTACAATGACTCGCAGTGGCCTACCGATGTATCGAGCCAGTGCTGCTATCCTCCCAGACAAGTCTAGCACCAGTTTGCCGACCCCGGAGGGATGGAAGGCATGGTGGGCGGTGGGCGTGGGATCGATTCCACGTGTGTGTTGCAGGTCGCCTCCGACCACTGCGCCACACGCGCCCTTGTCAGTCTCAGTTAAAGAACAGAGAAAGGTTATTCTACTGCATTTTCATAATGTTTCAATCACCCAGCTTTTTTTTTGCGGTCTAAGCATCAACAACAAGAGTTAGATATGCCTTCAAGATGTTTAAAGTGTCGTCGTTTACGAGTTTCTACGTTTTGTTAGGAAGGGTATTCAAAAATGGCCTTCATCATTGAGCACTTATTTCTGCACAACCCTATCAGCTATTATTTGGTCACTAATTGTCACTGCGAGAGAACAAACCGAATATCTCATAATTGATGGCACCAATGTCGGTGTCAAACACAGTTGTAGTTCGATAATCTAGGATCTATTACATGGTGTTGGATAGTCGCCAAATTTGGACAAATTTTCTCCATGTGCAAGCATTTGGCTTCATTTCTAAGCGTAAAGGTTCTGTTTTAAGAAGCTGCGCCAGTGTCATGGAGCATTCCGACCTAACGACGAACATCGACGTAAATTCCATTGGCTAAGTGTTAAAAGATTATTTGGTTGTGTCTGAAAACAACCAATAAAGAACAAGAAAAAGTGTGGTGCCAATAGAAGCAAGGTCTGAAACCTTTTCTATCACGCTTTTCAACCAGCACTGCTCTCAAGCAACATGAAGGTGCTTAAGCTTTTGTATTAGGACCTCCATTTTGGTTGTTCTTGTCTGTGTCTGGGTAGCTCAACTTTCATTTGGGTTTTCAGAGGTAAATGCCGAGCCTCTCAGCTTAGAAGATCCTAGGAAGAGATGTACTTCTTGCTCTATAGATACTAGTTCGACAACCAGAGCACCCATCTCCTACCATGACGAGGCGGTAATCCACTTAGAGATATGAAAGAGGGTAAGGAATTGCGGTAGTTGTACGAATTGCCAATCGTTTTAGATTCCACTATTATTTTCCCATTGTGGAGCATAGATGTTTTACACGAGAACGCTTGACTGAAACAACATAAGCCACTTTTACAATGCCAAAACTTTTATTTCCTTCCATTAAACCAATAGTTCCTTTCATACTGATATTGCAAATTTGTTGTTTCAAAGGAAAAAAGTAAATAAATAAATTCACAGATACACGCCATATCCACTTATACATCAAGTTATCCTGCGTCGACTTTTGTGGACCGTAGCAATGCTAACGATCTGAATACTTTTTCACCATGGATTTCTTGACATAGATTTACTCTCCGACGAGCTCACCGAAATTCTAGAAAATGGTGGACTATTTCCCAACTTCCCAACAACATAGTAAACGATATTTTATCAAAGTTTAACTCCATATCTTAACTCATTTTAATCTATAAAAAATTCTGTATTGTTCCTATGCTATGATAAAATTCACATTTTCTGGAGTCCGCAACACGCTTTTTTCCCTTCGCAGTTCGAATCCCGTGCAATAATGCAAGGGAATAAGAGGGATTTTGGCCACTGTGCTCTTAAAGTGGAACGTTTTCGCATGGAGTTCCTCCGTTAGGAATAAGAAATCTGAAACAAAAACATTAATATTGCTAATAATACTGTTCTTAAGATTGTTGTTATTACCAATGCTTCATATCCCTACATGCTGTCCGAAACGGCTGATATTCTATCGCTCCAACGATTCTCGACGAAAAAATGAAGACAAACTCTTTGTCAGCTCTAGAATATCGGAATTTCGTATGAGTAAGAGATGAACTGTTAGGGATAGATCAATCCTCTAGGGACGCGCGACGCGTTCCATTTCACTAAGTGTTTTGAAGGAAAAACTAAATGAATATTTGGCGAATAATACTTGCGGGAGTCCGATGAAGTGTGTGGTCGGTGTTCTTCATTCTGCTAGTCAGATCAGCTACCAATTTGCCAATTCCGGAGGGATTGAAGGCGTGGGTTGCACAAAGCTCGGAGTGGAACCAAAGACCACCATGGGTGCACTGAAGTGCAGCTTTAACCAGCTTTAATCTTGGCGCAATATAAAACCTGAGATCCTTAAAATATCACTACCCCATCTTCATGAAGAAAACTCATCATGAATTGGTACATGCTTGATTAAACCTGAAAAGCGCAAGTGTTTCCTGCCACACATGAATCATAAGAAACCTATGCCAAGCATTATGTTCAGAGCAGATTTAGAATTAACATCGTGAGAGAAATGAGTCATATATGATTCATTTTGGTCGAAAACGGTTTATCAACGCTGGTTTAAACAAACATGGCGCTGCACATAGTAGGCTGTATTAACTAAAAAATGGTTGGAATTTAGAGATCTTTGCCAACAAAATCACGCCGTTTAGAACGTATTTGCGATATTTGATTTCAACTGTAAAAAGTGAAGCAAAAATTTACTCTGTCAATTACAAGTGCGTAAAAGAGCCAAGGCTTCAAAACATAACCTTTGTTTTGTGCATTTGCCGAAAAACTAGTGCTGTTGCAATTTTGTCTTATTGATAATATAGTCATACACTAAAACACTGTAATTGAGTATGGGGATGCTTACAATGAGCACACAGTCCATATAAACAGTGAAGTCACAATTCACGTAAAGCCATATGTTCCTTACAAATAATTGAAACCATATGTCTTCAGTGTATGATTACGATTGGAAAAACTATAGTACCATGGATTTAATACCATATGGCTCCTGAGTTTTACAAGATTTGCTTCTACTTTTTGCGCTTTTGCATATTTCAAATTCCATAAGTCCATGGAAAGTCTCTAAACCATCGCAAATCAACATCTGTGTTGTAGGCGATGTGGTACAAGATGGCACCTGATGGTCGGAAATGCATCAGTTCACAGCTGACACCCAATTTGTTATTCATGATCTCAACGCAAAATTTTTTTCTATCAAGGACGTATTTGTTCATCACTCTTTCAATTTCCGTTTCCATTTAACAATTTAACTTCTTATCTCGTTCTATTGCCGATTACTCAGACAGGCGAAGTGGTGTCGGCTACATTGTAGCTGTGAAGTTTCTCTTCGATGAACTCTACCGAAGTCCTAGTGGAAAACAGTTAAGAAAGGAAGGATCTGAAAAATTTTATCATTATCAAAGTCTGTTGAGTTTGAGAGGATTACTTGATAGGTTTGGCACACAACGGGATCAAATGGCGACTTTGTCGGTGCCAGATCGAGTTACTCGATGATTAGTGTGATTACAGGTGATATGACACAATGATTTGTCATAAAGTGAACAAGAAGAACTCTGACAGAACAAAAAGTGAATGAGTTTTTGTATTAGATTTTCCTATAACATCTTTTATAATAAACTCGCAGAACTCAAGACTTTTTTTCAAACGCCCACTATATCGTAGTATTGCCTCAGAATCTTTTTCGTGGCCGCTTCCTGATTCTAATTTTAGAACAGGGTAATTCCATTTGGTGCTGGAACAAACATTTTTCTCAGCACAGATTGTTGATATGAGATGTCATAAACTATCCGCAATGGGCAGTTTTTCTAATGGTCGTCTCTTTCACTACGTAATAGGCGGTGCAGAAATAAGCCATTTCTTCGGCAACAATTCTAACCAAAATGGAAGTTGATTTCACCAGAAAACGACTTAACATGGAGAAAAAAGGAGAAGAAATTTAACTCTCGCCCGATTCAAGTGCAGAAACCTATCACATTGCGCGAAATACAAACATTCAGTTATACAGTGGTCAAAGGAAGGTTTCCATTGGGATTTTCACACTTGATGTATCAACATGGAACAAAAAAAAATGAGAAATTAAAATTTGAACACTTCTCGAAGCATTTTTCCGTTCCTTTTCCAAAGGATCTGGTCACATTGGAGACCACAGGAATGGGGAATATGTTATTAAACCCCCTCCAAAAAGACAGTTTTTTACAAGAAAACGAAGCAATGGGTAAACATATTCACTAATTCTTCCTGTTTCTTCATCGCTTTTGTTTTTCGTGGTAGAAATCTTGAAAGCCCAAACACAATGAGTATTTTGTATGTGAATCTATAGGCGATGAAAAAAGTAGAACGCCGTTAATTATAAATCAAGGCATATTTTAAAAATAATACAAATGAACTTCTCCGATTCTCAGAAAAGCTCTAAAATTTCCAGAAATTCATAAGATGTTTTTGGAGGACAATTGCGATTTTAGAACGCGCCGATTTCTTTGGAATGTAAAGTATCTGACTACAGTTCCATGGACATTTTCGGAAGCGGTGAATGTACAAAATCCCATCAGCCACGGTATATGACACCAATATCTTCAGTGGAATCGATGGAAGATCCTAGAAAACTTCGTGATAACCAGTGTTTTTTATTGGCTAGGGATATTCTATTTGTAAACTCTCTTTTTTCGAATTCGTTAAGGTGAAATCAATCACTCTGACTTGTTCGCAGATATCTTTGTTCTTTTCTGATTGCTTCCTATCGTCTTTTTGTCCCTTGTTTTCATCCGTCGTTAGGATTTTTCCCTCGAACTGATCATCATTTAAAAAAGATTTGTTAAAGTTATATAAAACAGTTCCAATAAAATCTTTTACCATTTACCATCAAAAAAAAGTGTGAAAGACTATCACATAAGTGGTTTATATGGCATGTAATCCCACAAGAACAGAATTCCCATCCAAATTTGTTAACAGAGCTCCGCTAAGAACAAAATCGTGAATCCTTGCGAATTATGGTATTTGCTTGGGCAGATTTAAGTCACTAAGGTCAATAGTCACTTTACTAAACTTACTTAGCAAGAATTCTAGCTGCATTTATTGAAGGTAGACCACTTTTCGATGGGTGCCAGTAGAAATGACACTGTCAATAGTTCGATCGCTACTGGTTGTCGAAACCTTAACCACTAACGTGTACCTCTTCTAGAAATTGTTGAACAGCTACTCAGATAACGATAATTAGTTTTCAACAGCTTAATCAGTCGTTATTTTGTTGACCTAACGACTCTTGAAACTCACGTATTTCAAATATTTGCGTAAAAGTGTGCTATTTAAAAGATTTAAACAGAATCGATGAATTCTAGATTTCCCAATGGTGCGTCAAGGAATCGATAAAAACTTGGAAGAAGAAAAAACTGCGTAACATGATATGTTGTTATATTCTGTCATATACAGCAGTGTGCCATTTTTGACTCCTTTTTTTCTCCTATTCAGTATTCCACTTAACATTGTCTTAGATCGATTGGATTAGTGCTATTTAAGGAAACTAAATGAATCACTTTTACCACTTATAATCCCGTCGACTATCAATTAACTCAAGTAAGCACCGGAATTGTCGCCATTCATCCCTTTCGCGCACCAGAGGTGGCCAGTGAGCCGCTAGCCTGAGAGCCATTCAGAGCCTCACAATCTTAGTATGCGATTCCTTGTTTTTTCTGATCCTATACCTGAATTTTTCCCTGGAATAGGTTTTCTCATAGCTGAGACTACGAATGAAATGTCGATGTGCTTCACAGGCACAAAGTTCCTGTTACAGTAATGAACTCCCTTACATTACCCTCTGCAGATCACAGTCCGACACCTAACAACACTCTTCATCCTCAATGAGGTGAACAAATATTGTTGGAAAGTAAGTAATTTAATGTGCTAGTTTGTGACAATTTCTAAACATATGTAACTAAACTTGTTTATCAACCAGATTACGTTGCCGTTCTTCGAACTTGCTCTAATTGTGCAAGGAGGATTGCAACGAATGACTCAGCCGACTCTGTCACAAAGTGCATACAATCAATCGCTCTCGAGCGAGAACAGGATACCTAGAGATAGAAAGACTGTTTGCATATACATATATATATATATATATATATATATATATATATATAGCATGCCTGTAACACATGTATGCGTATGTGCATCTATCTGTAACCATGCGTATGTGTACATATATGCAATAAGAATCTGGGTTTGATTATGTCTATGAATGTGACAGTAATGCAAACTCTAACCCTCAGGAACTCTCCTGACTACACACCATTTTTTTTTATCGCTTTCTTTAGCTGTGTTACCATCTGCACATCTCGCTTTTCCCTCATCGCCCTTACGCCTTATCGTTGTAACAGTTGGCCAGGCGACTCGGAGCGTGGCAGCCTAGGGGGGCCGCTCGCAATTTCCCCTTTATGACCCGACGCCTCGCCACAACTCTCTTGGCAAATGACCTTACCGGTCAGGTTACGCGCTCATATCACTTCAGGAAACTACTGACTAATACAAAAAATTCGCCTTCGAAACAAGTACGCTTGCTGCTTAGTGCTATATAGCACAAAGAACTCTTTAGAATCTTCAAATCTTCGACTTCAACCGTAGTATGTTCGTTCGTAGCTCATGGAGATGTGGTCATCCATGTTAATACCGATCACAGTGGAGATAAAAGGTTTTATTGATAGCTAGAATCTTTTAGGCCACTAGCAAGTAATTCATCCTGGTTAGGCATGGTCAATATTTCTTACTAGTTTTGGAGCATCGCATGAACAAGTGTAACATTCAGCGCTAACTCTTCACATCATGAACAACAATCTGAACATTTGTTGTTAGGGGGTGGTCGCCGTCAGTCACCTTTTTCAGTCAGTGCTGCCGCGTTACGAAACCTAGTCATACAAGTATTGCTATTGTCTTGGAAGATTGTGGAAGACTGTACCATTTTTGGCCATATGCCAAAATTCCTGCGTATTCTATCTCGTTCACTATCGGATCGGTACACGAATTTCTGACCTCATCAAGAAATTTGGCTCTCGTCCATCTCGTTATCGTACTCACTTATTATATTCCCAATTCTGTTATCTGTCATTCTGTCTACTCTCTCTGTCGACAATGTCCGCTATCTTTTCGGTCGACTTGTGGTTACCTTCGATTATTGAGAAGGTCACCAACAACATCTCTGTATGGACCACTTGTTCCTTTCGTTTTTCGATGTCTTTACTTTGTTTCAATGAAGTATGCGATGATCAGCATCGGTAGGCGTTCAGCAATGATCTTATAAGCCTTCATTACCATCTTCTACATACCTTTTCAGCGGCTTATGAATGATGTTATTCATTCATTAAATCACTTGTAATCTAGGTGTATTTGGACACACACGAATACTGCTATTAGCCCACTATATCATATCTTGCAGCAATTCCGATCTCTAGTACACAGCATGCCGAGGAATAGCAGACACTTTGTGAATGTTCTCGGAGCGACATAGTTCTCTGTTCATTAATATCTGGTTCATACTGTTATATTCCAAATGTGAACACTTTTTTCTACGGTTTTTTCAATCAAGCGTCGTTACTGGTGCGTGGTGTTGACGACGTCATCAGTGATTGTCGGTCCAGCGATGATTCATTTGGGCTTTTACGATCTTATTCGCTTCCTATCATTTTATTCTGAATTCATTAAAATTCTTCTCATCATTCTCACATCGTCGTAGAATTTCATGCGCTGTGCTATTCTTGCTATTTGTTTATTATAGCCGTTAGTGAATAACCGAGCATAGCACTTCAACCTCCATCCACCCTTTTAGTTCACAGATGTGCTGAGGGGTTTTTTTTTCTCTCCGTTTTTCGACAGCACGTAGCTCCCACCAAATTTTCCATTGTTACAAAAACAGCTCTGCAGCTGTATGGCTTTTTCGTCACAATGGCTTCATTCATTTGCACGATGGCCAGTGTTCACCTTGGTGATTCATAGTCGTTTCACGTGTGGCTTACTTACTATTTCACGACATCATTCCTCAACAAAACCTTTTCATGAATGTTCACACCAGAGCCACGCTGTCCACCGTTTATGTAGCGTTTTCGGTTATTTAGAGAGCCTTGCGAGAAGGCATTATCAGAACGTTGTATTGCTTAGATAGTTTCCACAACAGCGCCGCTCCCATTTCAACTTATCACTAGTATTTACGTCGACAATTGTAAAAGATTCATAAGATTACAAAAATGCCAATGTTTGCTGACGGGAACTTGTTTCCGCAACATTTATGGGACACCATGCATACTGTGGAAGAAGTCGCTTGGACGTTGTTGATGTCGACCAACAAGTACATATTTAGCACGCACACTACTTGCTCTAATGTGGGTCATTGTGATGTTTGCCCTCGTTCTGTGCCTCATATTCGTCATTGAGAGCACACCTTCCATATGCTGTTGACTTTTACGCAGTTCATTCCTTAGCATACCAATGCCAATATTGATTGATCAACATATCGTCGTCTCATATAATGGTGGTATTTCTTAACATCTATCCTCATAGCGAACAGTTAGTTCAATGTTTTGCCTATATCATGTTGAAATGAGTTTACATTCTTTTTGTGCACGGTAGTTTTCTAATCGCGACTGCGATATCGTAATGTTGATGTTCGTCGTGTCTGATATCACAAAGATAAACATGATAGCTTGATCGTGAGTTCACATATCGTAAGAACTTGAAATGAATTGTTCTCTTTCACGATGTTTTAACTCTTTTCCTGCTGCCATTCTTTTTCCATGGTGGCATACGATGGAGTTGATTGCTGATATCATCGATAGAGTTGGAAATTACCTGACCGAAAAGCAAAGCAATAGCCTATATTAGTGTTGTGCATTGCACGTGAGCCCCCTGAAGGTACAATCGATGGCACGAAGCTACCTGAGGTTGCGGATTCTGCTCACATCTCAGCATCATTGTGGCTGTTTTCTTTCAGTTCACTTCCTTGTTTTCATTAAATCATCTCTGGTTCGCCGATCGCCTCAAACAGATTGCTGGACCACCAACATCGCAGTCACGCATTCCTTAATCGTGTTGTAGTGATCTATCATCGCATTTTTTTATGTCAATAACCTCATGCTGTGTGACCGATCTGCGCCAAGCATATGTACTTGTTAAAATTCAAGAAGCTCGTCTGTTTCTGGAGTTATTTTTCTAAGCCGTAGTGGAAGATGTCGGAAATTCGTCGATCACATCTAGTTCCTCTGTGCACGAAGTTCAAAATGTTATCAACAACAGTGGTATTTCCTGTGCGCTCTCATCGTATGTCAACACTCTTACAACACATTTAATCGATAAGATATCGAATCCATAATTTCGTGCTGATAAGGATTATAATTTATAGATTTATTTTTGCTGCATATGTTTGTTAGACGTTTCAGACCTCATAGCTTCGACACTGCCCGAATGACCTGTGAATGATAATGTGGCTTTCTGTGTTTCAATCAATTTTGTTATTGCGTTACGGTT
>JADANN010000150.1:140000-287500 GCA_018806985.1 Angiostrongylus vasorum | reverse complement strand
ATTCAACGTCCACAAACGTCTTCGAACATTTCGCGTGTTGTTTCGGCTTTTTCCTTAAGGTCTTCTTCTTTTTCTTTATGAATGTCGTAGAATCCTGGCCGAGATGTTCCTCTGTCCAATCCCGGAGATAGCCGAGCTGAGGAGATTCCACCTAGGTTGAGGGAGGTCATTGGAGACTGGATCTAACCAGCACCTTGCTTCCATTATAGCTGGGTAATATTAACTAATGAGCACCTGAACACCTAAGTGTCTCGTTTCCACCGATCACTAAGAATCGTGCAACGGCAGCACATTTTCCATTTCACGTGTGTTTTGCGAGATGAACAAGGTTTCACTACTCTCGGTTTTCGAAATCCGTACAATGGCTTCATAGGTTGTGACCGCCTATCAGCTGAGCAATACCCTGTTGCTAAGACTATAACGATTTCAGGCACTGGTTTACTTTAATACAGGATTCCGCAAGGAAATATTGAAATTCGCACCTAGGGGGACTCTCTAGGCGGGACGAACCCTCTTATACACAACATTTCGACAAGTACATGAATACCTGGATGGCCGGCATCCACTGGTTGTCCATGCGGGCCCAAGCAGAATTTCCTTTCGTTTCTCTCGCGCCAGCGTCGTCCATGGTGCTGGTCCGTTCAGAGCATGGTGACGTTCGATAGGCCCATTCAGCACTCCCGAAATCGTTCTCATCTGCGAATGAATAAGGTTGAGGTAAACCAGGAACACGTATCTCATTGTTTGAGTTCTCTTTTAAGAAGATGACTGTCATCTGTTCTTCTTATTACAATAGTAGTTCGCTGTCGATATATATTCTCCCGGATCCCGAAGATGGGACACATGTTGTAAGTGCCGGGTATGTTCCGGAAGCGACCGTTCAAACGCTCTGTGAGTGGCGCGCAGATTTCTCCACGTACTTGAAGTATCATCCCATGTCTTGGCTGCATAACAGTGCGATGGAAAGACTGTTGAGTTAAAAGATGAGCGCGGAGTTTCGAGTCCATTAGCTCGGTGATTTCTTCGAGAGACCTTAATGCGGGCCATACTGAGCACCGTCTTCTGTCTAATTCCTCCTTCATGCTGATATCTGTGCTTATTGAATGTCCAAGGTACGTGCATGATGTGGTCTCCGTAATCAGAAAACCATCCAGTTCTATTAGTTCGCCTTGGCACTGTGCGTTCTTCATGAATTGGGTCTTCGTCCTAATCATGCGCAGTCCAGTCTTTCTTCCTGGTTCATAATCTTCACTGAGCATCGTCTCTGCTTCACTGTTTCTCCTGGAAAAGGTGACAGTGTCATCTGCGAAAGGAAAATTTTATAAAAATTTCCTACCACTACGTGTGCTCTTCCCGTTCCAATCCAGTGAGTTCGTTATCCAATGCAGTGCGGCAGTAAACATCTTCGACGATATTGTGTAGCCTTGTCGAACCCCCTTTTAATATGAGTATGGTGAGGAGTCAATGAAAAGGCTCTATGTTTGTGTTGTAGTTCCGTTAACAGTCAAGTAGTGCTCTTATTTAGGACAAGTCTACTCGTTGGCCGACGAGTGCTCATAGGATTCCACTCTGTTTTGAGTTGTCAGATGCTTTTCTTAATCAAAAACGGATAGGAAAAAAGGCAGACGGAAATATTTCAACGACAGGCTTCTATAACCTGTGACACTGCGTGGATGATGTGGTCCATGCAGCAAGACTCTTGCTCAACTGGTTGGTCGTCAACCAAAGTCTTTGGTATGTGGTTCCTACATGAGAGGCGTTTTACCAATGCAGTTGAGCACTACGAAGCGCCAGGTTTTTGCCGAAAGTCTTTACAACGACAGTAACTCCTAATGGTAAGGAGGTCCTCGCCCCATCTATGCGCAGTCCAATCTTTCTTCCCGCTTCGTTGAGTTCACTGAGAATCGTCTCTGCTTCCCTGGTGCTACTCGAAAGATGCGATGTCATCCGCGAAACGAAGATTTGGTAGGAATTTTCCATAAGTACGTATGCCTTTCCCGTCCCAATTGAGACATTTCATTATCCATTGTAATGCGGCACTAAACAGCTTTGGCGATATTTTGTCACCTTATCGAACCCCTTTTCCTATGGGTGTGGTGATGGGTCGATGAAAAAAGTTGTATATTGGTACTGCATTTCCAATAACAATCTGCTAGTGTTCGTGTATAGGACAAGTGAACTCCTGTGTGGACGAGCGTTGATAGGATTGTATCCGTTTCGACACTGTTAAACGCTTTCTTGTAATCGATAAAGGTTAGGACAAAGGTAGATGGAACAACCGACAAACTTCTTTAATCCATGACACGATTTGGATTTGCTTCATGTTGCAGAATTCTTGTCGGAATGCTGCTTGCTCATCTAGTTGTGTCTCATCCAAGCTCTTCGATATGCGCAAAAGGATAATAATCTTCGTGAACAGCTTACATAGTACACTCAAAACGCATATTGGGTGATAGTTATGAAGGTCCCTTCGGTCACTTTTCTTGCATAAGATGCCCATCTGCAACGTCTTTTGCTGCTCCGGGATTTTAATCTGCAAGTAAGATGTCATTTCGTGTGGAGAAATACATGTAGTTTGTGGCATCTAGTTGGAAGGAAGTCGTTTTGTTATCGAGTCATGGAGCTGTGCGTTTCTTCATGCTTTCTATTGCAAGTCGAACTTTAGAGGACAGAATCCCATGCGATTTTTCAATATTGGGATCCGAGACGTTGTTTATGGAGCAGAAAAGATTGGTTTTCATTAGAATAAACATTTTTGAGCTGCTTCCAATAACTCTTTTTGCCCACACCAATGTAAATCTTTTTTGCAAAGAACCTATACAGTCGGCACTTATTACCAGCCGTGTTAGGTGTGTTGCAGTGGGACCACGCTTCAGTTTCCTTTTCTTTTTGGGCAACACCTTGGTGGTAATGGGGATGTGCTCTGAACTTCTTGTTTCAAGAAATGAGGCGAATTCCGACTGATTTTAAATCCTTCGATAATATTTTCGTCACAGGTGACTAGTTTCGTTTCTCTTGGACGATGACAGGTGTCCCTTTTCAGCTTATGACTGAATCGAGTCCACGCCCGGAGAAAGCGGTGGTCGGATCGGCGACAGAATCCAGGTGCCACTTAGGTCTCAAAGAGGCATCATTTTGTGTTCATGAGAATATCGCCGATCTCCAGATGAGTTGTGCCGTTAGGGAGACTCCTTTGTCCATTGCCATTTTCTTTCTTTTTCGAAGAATGAACCCAATAGAAGAGACTTGCTGTGAACAGGAGTTCTGATAGACGATTTATTTCCCTTTCTTTCTCCTCTTCTGAATTTCCCTCCTGTACTCATTTTCGTTCGCTGTTCCTTCTTTGGTGTTAAAGTCTCCAACCACGATTTTATAGAAGGATTTCCCTTTGCGGATTACTTCCTCCGACTGGTTATCAGCTCTACAAGTTGATGAGTGGCAGTTGATGACACTGACTTTTCTTTTGACGCGCATTGTGCAGACGAATAGTGGCCAAGCGCGGTGATATGGAATAGGGAGGGTGTACGAGAAAGCCAACGCCTGCGGCATTTCGTTACAGAAACTTTCCACCACGAATTGCAATGGTACCGTCATCTAATTGACAAATGTCGGTCTTCTTGCTTTTTGTCTCCCATAGGGCGATGACATAGAATTTTATACGACCAGCGGCCTGAAGAACAGCGCCAAAATCGGCGCCTGAAAAGACGGTCTTACTATTATAGGTACAAAGCAAGAATCAGTCTCCATGGTCTGCTATGTGCGTGCTCCCATGTTCCGTTCCCATTAACGCGTCCTGTGCAACCCGAAATTTGATCACGTCTTACCGGTGGTCTCACCCGACCGACGTCGAAGCGCTCTGCGGGGTACCGATGATGGAGCTTTGCTGGTTTAGGTAATTTGGTTTCCTGGAATCCCGAGGTTAGCCTAACTGAAGCCTTCCTGAGGTCGTTTTTAGGATAGTGGTGAATGCTGTCATTGGTTCATTCCAAAAATGACAGTTCGAATCAAAGATTGGTTCTCTACGCCACACCCTAATCAGAAGGAAGAGACTGCAGTTTGTACTGGCTGAAAGCGCTTCAATTATTATAACAGCTCTAAAGCTCTAAAGTTCTCGGTGTTGATCAATCTCTGAAGGATGCGCCATGCATTCGACTTCACTAAGCACCGTTTGGAGCTGATTGAATGCATATCTGGCCTTTACATTGACTCGCAGTGGCCTACCGATGTATCGAGCCAGTGCTGCTATCCTCCCAAACAAGTCTGGCACCAAGTTTTGCCGACCCCTGAAGGATGGGAGGCTTAGTGGGCCAGGGGGCTGGAATTGATTCCACGTGTGTGTGTTGCTCGGGGCCTCCGACCACTGCGCCACACGCGCCCCTATGACAACGACAAGGTTCAAAAATTCAATGGGGTGGGGGGGTGGTATTTAGAACAAATGAGACGGAGAACGATTTAGTGAACAGGTTATATTCTTGTTCCGAAAATGTCTAACGAAATCATAAGTGGTATTCCAACCTAATATTAAGTAGAGACTGTTTTATTCCTGTTATTTCCTGTTATTCCTGTTATTTATTCCTGTTCCTATTATTTATTTTTAACAACCATCTTTAAACAAGGAACATCTGTTCAGCAATGGGTAACGGCTTCCGCTATTAAAATTGTCTTAAATCGAATGAACACCTTCGGAGACGAAGTATTTGGTGATCCACAAGTGTTACGAAGTTATTACTACGCCATTTCCGACTTTGCAGTCGGAGGACGGTGAGCATTCGGCAGTTATTTTAGTGGGCGAGTGGATTTCTTTCTGAAGAATTTACTGACATACTACTTTATTCTAGTTGCAAGTGTAACGGCCATGCATCCGAATGTGTTCAGTCGTCTAGTATGGACGGTGAGAATAGACTGGTTTGTCGCTGTGAACACAACACTCAGGGTGAGAACACAACAAATCTGAACGGCCCGAATTTGTAGACGCGACGTGCCTATTTCATCTTTTGTTAAAAAAATTGTCTAGTGTTTCGCCTTCTAGTCAATATTTTTTGGCCAATAGGTGAAGGTCTAATGGTTATGCTGAGAGTTATTTCCATTCCAATATTATAGGTGCTGACTGTGATGAGTGTCTCCCTTTCTACAATGATCGACCTTGGCGTCCCGGAACTGCCAGTGAAGCTAACGAGTGCATTGGTACGTATTCCGATTCAAACATGACAGATTATTTTTATAAAAGAAGCATAGGTAATAATTCTTAAGTGGGGTTTGAACAAGAAACTATAAAGTTCTCATTTGAGAGTAAGTGAATGGTCAGGAAAAGAGGAATAAAACAGGAGTGGTCATTCTCCTAAAACAATATATAAGTAGTAATACGAACCGAGCAGTTCGCAGCCATACCGCGGGTGAAGCAGAACCTTCGAGACTCAGTCGTCCACCTTTTCACGGCCCTGTTACGTGGATTGAGGACCGGTTGAAGTAAAACTGACCTTCAATCGAATTACTTGATAACAGCTCACTCAGGGTTTGATCACGATTCTGGTGGAGAAATTCACCATTCAAATAACCATGTTAAGAGCACGACACTCCTGTGAGAACAGGGCTTAATACTAACCAGAGGATCTCACGAGTGGGCGAGCTAGCAGACCTTGTGGGCAAAGTTAGATCTGGACAACCACTTTTCGTTACTGAGAACTACAAGTCTAAGTCAGTCCTGGGTTTCTGCCACATGAAAAAGATGAATACGATTAGCGGAAATATTATGGTACCTCATAGAATAAATGCATTTGTTTCTCGACATACGCACAGAACCTCCCATATCTACTGTCCAGTTGGCGCACGATTGGATTGAAATCCGTGGTCGTGTTTTGTATGGAGTGATTAAAATCTAACTTAGCTGAAAATCTGGAGTGGAAATATGTGCACTTGCCGATGAGAGAACAAATCACCCGGTAACATCGTTAGAAACGCGCCTTTCAGTCCAAGTTGCACCACAGACTACAGAGTGCGCTCCATGGCAAGTTTTGTTGAAAAATCCAGTGTAGAGTTCAACAAAAGTAAGTATTTGGCGATGTCTAGTTACTAAATCGTCCATCTCCCACTATGCTCACTGTGACTCATGGGCGCGTATAGTGCAGTGGTCAAAGGCACCACGCAGTACATATTCGATCGATCTCGACGCTGCAGGCTCATCAAGCGTTCCTTCACACCAGGGTCCGCAAATCGGTACTAAATTGGTCTGGGAGGATAGAAGCATTGGTTTGACACATCGGTAAACCGAGGAGAGTCATTCTAAAGGCGAGATATACATTCACTCACCACCAACGATGCTTGATGGAATCGAATGCATGGCGCATCCATCAGGGATTGATCAACGTCGAGAACTTTATCTTTTTTATGCTCACTATGACCTCTTTTCCCTAACTCTCTTTCTTTTTTCTTGTTATGTCTTTTATTAGCGTAGATAGGGAGTGTTTATAATCGCGATTGTTTTTAACTTTTGTTTTCGTTTTGCTTCGTGAGGGACTTTCGTTACAGCCTGTAACTGCTCTCAACTCTCCAATCGCTGTTTCTTCGATCACGAACTGTTCGAGAAAACCGGCCACGGTGGACATTGTATTGATTGTCAGGGAAATACACACGTAAGTACTTTGTAGTACTGAAGTATCTTTGAATTCCTAGATGCAGTCAAGATGGACAACTGCAGTGATGCTGAGATATTTGCAAAACTCCGGACCGCAGGTGTCTGTGGTGGGGAACGAACGCGCTATTACCCTTTCCGGGGGATAACGCGCTCACCACCACACCATGCGGGTCCTTCGTTTCGCCTTTCTCTCGGCTATTTTTCTGTCGGTTAGTGCCATCAGCGGTCACTCGTCAACGGGATTGCTCCGGGGAGCCCAAATCGGCATTGAACCTAGTTAAGCTGAGGCTGTAGCTGGAATCGCAATGAAATTGTAGTAGGCAGCAAGTGAAAAGTTAACTCAGTCAAGATATTTAGGGGGTTCATTGTGAGAACTGCGCTCCGAATCATTGGCGTCGACCTGGTGATAACTACTGTGTGAGCTGTGGTTGTAATGAGATTGGTTCATTGTCGCAACAGTGTGATAACACGGGTCAGTGTCACTGTAAACCCGGGGTTGGCGGACGCTACTGTGATCAGTGTATGGATGGATTCTTCGATTTTGGACCAAATGGATGCAAGTAAGTGATTCTCACTAGAAGAAGACACTTCATTGGTTTCTGTTCCATGTACGGAAGGCTCAGACATATCTAGTGAAGTAATAGTGGATGGGACAGTTGCTTTTTCCTTAGCTAAACGCAGCATTTTTGAAGCAGCAATGATTGGCAACCTTTATTAGCTGCCAATATTGTGATTAATTGAAGTCTGAAATTGTTTAAAGTGTTGAAAAGAGTTTTTAAATTACTCGCTGACGTTGAGACAAGGCGGTTCCGTGATCATAGCGTTCGCGTATGTTGAAAGCCTTTTGATAACAAAGTGTATTCATTAGGTAGGTATCATAGTTACATTGCATTCGAATTCCTCTCAACGGTTTACCGCCTTATCGTGGCTGAAAGGTGTTCCTGGTGTCGGACTGCGATCTACAGCGGCGGGATTCATCCTCCCAGGAGGGTCTCCCATGCTGAGGAAGAGTTTGGCGTT
Organism: Angiostrongylus vasorum; assembly: GCA_018806985.1. Taxonomy (NCBI): domain Eukaryota; kingdom Metazoa; phylum Nematoda; class Chromadorea; order Rhabditida; family Metastrongylidae; genus Angiostrongylus; species Angiostrongylus vasorum. The sequence continues at coordinate 279,849 of JADANN010000150.1, read as the reverse complement.
TCCATCAGGGCGCCCAACTAAAATTAAGCTAATAGCAAGATCTATCACCGTCCTGGTATCAAACTAGTTGAATGGTAGTAAATCTTCCTCTGATCCACGAGGGCGGCCACTGGCTGTGGTGGTGACGACCTGGGGCAGAGCTTGGCCTAGGTGACCTCGGGACTCCAGCGAACCAAATGACTAAACCAGAAAAGCTCCGGAAATTGTGCTGAGACCCGCACAACCAATGAAGATGGGCCATCCAAGTATCCAAATGTATTCTGACTCGCTTTTCGATATTTCCGTACCTCTTCACAGTTTTTCTTCCGTCGGTATGTTTCTGCTCCGACAAGCCTTTATTCTGACTTATCGAGGTAGCCGTTCTCACGTGACTACAGCCAGTCGCCCTCATGAATGAAGGTTTGTCGTCTTTCGAGTGGGTTTTATCCACGATGACAGTTTTTTTTTTGCATAGGCTTACTCTTACCAGGGATTTCTAATAAAAATATTCGGCTTCTGCATTTGAATGACCCTATCGAAGGACGAATTTTTTTGGTGGAAATGGCGATTCCTAAATCCAGGAATGTTCCATTACCGCGGTGTTATCGTTAGTCATTGGGAAAGGATATTTGAATTATGGTTAAGGAATTGTGAGAATTTATGTTTTGTCCCTGCATTTTTAAAGAAGCCAAGTGCGAAAGGCTATTCTTTGAAAGTAACGAGATGGGAGTGTCTTTGGGAAGAGAGAAAAGGATAGGAATTGTTCTATCTAGCACTTTTTTCTCGTTGCCGTCTAACTTGATAGCATATTCTGCAGAGACTGTGGTTGTGAGCTTGCTGGTTCACATGCTAATCATCCCCATTGCGATGTGGTCACTGGCACATGTCTTTGTAAGTCAAACGTTGAAGGACGGCAATGTAACAAATGTAAACCGGGTTATTTCGACCTGTCCGTAGAAAACCAGTTTGGATGCACACCATGTTTTTGCCATGGCCATTCCTCTATCTGTTCCACTGCGCCTGGATATTATGCCATGAACATTTCGTCCGACTTTGAATCCGGTAACTTTATAGACTATGCTTGGTGTTGTCAGTTTTTTTTTGCCTTCTTCATGTCTGTAATGTTACTGTGGAAATGGTCAGTGTCCTTGTTTTAGGTAAAGAAAAGTGGTCCGCTCAGTCCCATTACGGATTTGTGGATGCTCAGTGGGCTGAGTTAGATCATGCTTTAGCGGTATGACATATTTTTTTCCCTTTCTGCATCTTTTTTACACATTATTATTGCTTCTTTTGTTTATCCTTTTGAATGGATTTTGTTAAAGGTGTCCAGTGCGGATGAAGGACCAGTTCATTTTTTGGCTCCTGAGCAATTTACTGGTGACCAACGCAGTTCCTATAATCAGCTACTAACATTTGATCTACGCGTTACTAAACAAGGTGCTAGACCGAGCGTAAAAGATGTCGTGATTGTTGGTGGTGACGGACAAGAGTTGTCAGTACCCATTTTCGCTCAAGATAACCCAACACCAGGACCAGAAACCCAATCATATCGGTTCCGTATTCATGCGGATCCCCAATTTCAATGGCATCCTCGTCTTAATGAGTTGGACTTCATTGGTATTTTGTCGAATGTTACCGCACTCAAAATTAGAGGAACGTATTCTTATCAAGGTATCCGTGTCTTTTTCATCAGTGTTATTGTCGAATATACTGGAATTACTGGTGTGTTGTAATGTAGATGTTGGTTTTCTGTCGAATGTAAAACTTGGCACGGCTGGACTGGCACCATCGTCTGTTCCTCGAGCAGCCAACTGGGTTGAGCACTGCGAATGTCTCAACGGTTTCGTGGGTCAGTTCTGTGAGTCTTGTGCACCGGGTTATAGACGTGAACTCAAATACGGAGGACCATTCAATCGATGCATCAAATGTGACTGTCATGGTCACTCAGACAGCTGCGACGCAGAGAGTGGTCAGTTTGCATTGAATTAATTTGTTTCATTGATTGGAACTTGGTGCAATCACCTGTCATTCCGTTGATCGTCGAGTGATTCGAGTGAGCTCCAGTAAACATTCCATTTGTCTTTGTCGCGTGCAAAAGTAGCACAGTCGATTTTGCTCGCTCTAGGGTCTCGTTGAGCACCATACCTTTCTTCTAAGGTTTTCGTGAGGAACTCTGAGTATCGGATCGGCGGTCTTCCTCCTGTGCTTTTGACATCCCCAAGCACCCATTCGCTAACGGTTTTCGTTCATCGGTTGTCTTTCATACGCATTACATGTCCGGCCCACCTTATCATCGACAGTTTGACGTGTAGAGCAGCGCTTTGATTTTTGGTCGCTGACGCAGATCGGAGGTGCAATAATATCAGTAAATTAGCGCAACGTTACAGGTACTTTTAGTACTGAGCACTTCCTGTTCAAGCACTGATGTAAACAATGCTGTTTCTCACGCATATTCCTCGGTGATAAGTGACGAAAAAGTGCGATATCCACGTTTTGCTGTCAAAATTTGTATCGCTTCAGGTGCGTGCATTTGTGAACACAATACCGCAGGTGACACGTGCGAGCGATGTGCTCGAGGGTACTACGGAAATGCATTGACCGGTACTGAGACAGATTGCGAGGTTTGATAAATTCTCTTTGTACTTAAGGTCTTCTCGCTTGTATAACTTAACTTCATGTAGCCGTTGCTAGTCTTTTGAGTTCGTGGTTTTTGTTTATTTCCGTCTTATTTTTCCCGTTTTTCATTGTTCGATTATAGAAATGTCCCTGTCCTGAGGGCGGGCCATGTATTCTTCATACCGATGGCGATATATTGTGCACAGAATGCCCAATAGGTTATACTGGGCGGAGGTGGGCTGTCGTTTTTATATATGGCACCTATTTTTGTCCTTTACGGAGTTCTCACAGTTTTTTTTTAGATGTGATGAGTGCTCGGATGGATATTTTGGAAATCCGAAAGACGGTATCCCGTGTAAAGAATGTGAGTGTTCGGCTAACATAGACCCGAACTCTATTGGAAATTGTGATAAAGTTACTGGCGAGTGCAAAAAATGTGTTTACAACACACACGGATTCCACTGTGAGAAGTGTAAGCCAGGATACTGGGGAGATGCACTTTTGGAACCGAAAGGCAATTGTAAAGCCTGCGGGTATGAGCTTACTTTCTGTTGATTTTTTCCTGGTTATGATGATTGAAGGCTGTATGAGGATGTGTTCCAAGGGTATTGGAAAGTAAGTTCTTGCTTCTATGTGTCTTATAGTATTAGATCATAAACTGTGTTCCACATTGTGGTCACATCCCAAATTGCTATTCCATAGCGTCAACCTATTTGCAGTCGAAATCTCGTTAATAGAGTTTGATGTCGTTTATTTTTAGTTTTTTTTAGGTGCTTTGCACCTGGTACTCGTCGACCGACACATGACTACGTTGTTTTGGAGTGCTCTCAGGATAATGGCCAATGCGACTGCCTTCCACATATCATGGGGTTCCACTGCGATCAGCCCGAGGTTCGATGTTGCTCTCTGAAGATTTCGTTTTGATCAAGATGCTGTTTTGAGACTAGTGCATTTATAAGTGGAAAAGAGGAGTTACATGGTTTTGTAAAGGTTTACAATTTCGTATAGCTCTTATTGTATTTGTTCTAAGGGCTTTTTCTCCAATTTTTTTCTAGCAGTACTTTTCACTTGCTTTGAACAGAAAGGTAAAAGGAATCTGCGTTTCTAAATTTTGTCCACATTCTAGCATGGTTTCTTCAACATTAGTTCTGGCATTGGTGGTCAACCTTGTGGTTGTGATCTCCTTGGATCGGAGGATGCCACTTGTGACATTGTTACAGGTCAATGTAAATGTAAACCAGGTGTTACTGGAAGACAGTGAGTGGTTTTCTCATTGTTTTATGACCATCTTAAGAATAATAGGAAGCGTTCACGAACTGTATCAAGTTCATTGACAGGCTGATGTGCCCATTTTTTGGGGTGTTCACAAATCGGCGTTCCTGGCTGTATTGTTGCCGCAGTAGTATTGTAATGCAATCGTTGAATTGAATGAATTGAAGGTGTAATGAATGTGCTCCATACCACTTTGGTTTTGGTCGCGAAGGGTGTCAACCATGTGATTGTGAAGTGATCGGAAGTGAAAGTCTACAGTGTGATGTTACTAGCGGTATGTCATCACTGATCACTGTGTTGTACAAGATTTGCTTTCTGTTGTTTTTCAGATTTTCAAAATTTCATTGTTCCAGGCCAGTGTCTTTGTCGTGATCACATTGAGGGACGGCGGTGTGATCAGTGCGTGGAAAACCGGTACGACATCAATTCTGGATGTCTTCCATGTGACGACTGCTACACCTTGATTCAGACGCGAGTGAATGCATTCCGTGAAAGTGTGAAACAACTTGACAGCACTTTGAGGGAGATAATAGAGAACCCTGCACCGGTATGTTCGTTTTCACAGGTTTTTTACGGATTTTCAATCTAATATTGGATTCGTAGAATGTCGGAATGTTTGTTTTGTCTAGGTCAACGACACCGCGTTCGATGATCATGTGAAACAAGTGAGCGAAGATGTTCAAAAGTTGTCCGAGAGTGTAACCCAGAGGCTAGGTTGGACTCCGTTCTTGTTTCAGTGGTAGTTTTTTTCGGTTGACTAGCTAAATCGCATTTGCGTATGACGAAGCCGTTTATATTGGATTGTTTTAAGGTTCTTTATGGTGTTATGATGCTGTGTTTTAGAGTCGGACGACTCTGCTTTGGTTGGCCAGGTTGCTCAGTTAAGGAAAGATATTGCTGATGCTTTGGTGAATGTAAAGAGTGTAGACGAAATGATGAATACAGCTAAAGGAAAAGTAGAGCAGACCGAAGTTGGGCTCCAACGATGGAAGATAATTAATGGTAAATATTTGTTCTTCTCCCAAGAATTTCATTTGCTCCTTATTTTGCTATATTGGTATTGAAGTTAATGGTTGAACTACTTCATCATTATGGTTTTCAGAGCAAGCCAGGAGTGAGTTGGAAAACGCTTTACACTATCTAGATACTGAGGGCAAGACGCAGTGGGAATTGGCCAAGGAGGCAAGCAAAAAGTACGGAGAACAAAGCCAACAAGTAAGTAATTAACGCCATGTAGACCTACTTCACCCTTTCGATGACGATTTACGAAAATTGCACGTTTAATATCTGTTTAAGTTGTTGAGCTAACGCGATGTCGATAAATAGTCTTCATTCGACCAACGTTCCGACGTCTTCGTCTTCATCAGAGCCGATGGTCCGAGTCGATTATCTGCAGTTGTTCATCTTCTCGATGTGTCTTCATCTTCATATCGAGTCGGATCTTCCTCTGTAGAGCATCTTTCAAGGCATTAGGCATACTCAGCGGCGATGCTGTTTATGCAGGATGCTGTTGTTGACAGTAATGATTATCCGGTGATAAGGACTTGTATTTCCGTGCAATCCATCCTGCGGAAGTCGTTATCATTACCACATTAGTAGTTGAAATTGTCAGTAATTTAAATGTACGTTCTCTTGCCGATTTGAGCTCCCCAGATCAATCCCGTTGACGTCTGATTGCTGATGACACGTGCAGATAGAAAACTAGCTGGAGAAAGGCGAAACGAAGGACCCGCATGATGTGATGGTGGACGCGTTAGCCCCCGGGAAAGGAGTAATGGCGCGGTCGTTCCCCACCACAGACACCTTCGTTCCGGTGTTTTGCATCTATCTCGGCATCGTTGTGGTTGTATGACACATATAGTACCTTGGCGTCAAAAATTGTACTCAGCAGTAAAGAAAAAGTTAGCACGTTTTGTCTTAAAAAAGATAGTTCAGATGTCAATTTTGGCTCAAAAAACTCGTGAGGAGGCTGATAAGCATGAACAACAGTCAAAGGAGATTGAGAGGCTTGCTGAGGAGGCGAACATGAATGCCAAAAAGGCGCACAAAGAAGCTCGGGATGCTATTTATGGAGGTCACTTCTTATTAAATATCTCCACTTTTTATAAACTAAGTCACGGATCCCTGTCAACAATTTATTTTAGGTGAACAAATTTCGCAACAAATCGCTGAAATGAAGGAGCGGCAGTCACAACTGAATGAAACACTGAGAAGGTAATGAACATTTTCATATTATATCCATAAAAAGTGTAAAATTAAGGTGCACCAGATCTAGATGTTATAAAGAGTACGATACGAACTTCCCAACAGTTTCCACCTCAATGTGGCTGGGAGGTGTTCCTGGAGTGTCGGGCTGCGATGTACAGCGAGAGATTCATCCCCCAGCAGGGACTACCAAGTTGAGAAGAAGTTTGGTGTTTCCAACAGGAAGCCCAGCGAAGACTAAATCGATACCAGAATCTACCACCGTCCTAGTACTAAACCACTCGCATAGTGGCAAATCTCCTGATCCATTAGGGCGGCGACTGCCTGTCGTGGTGACGACCTGGGGCAGACTTTAGTCAGGCTAACCTCGGGACTTCCAGGAAACACCATGGCTAAACCAGAAAAACTCCGAAACAGTAGAAATTATTCTGGGGCCCCTAGAACCAGTGAGGGCTAACCGTCCAAGTATCCAAGTAAAACATACGAAAGTGAAGTGTGAAGTTCACCCGCTCAGCTGTTGTATTATAATTCTTTTTCTATCGTTGACCATGGGCGAATGCAGTTTACATACGTTTCAAATATACTTTCACAAATCGATTAAATGGTCGTTTGAATATGCATAAGGTGTTTTACAGTAACTCATCTTTCTGAATTTGCGTGGCAATTCAGGACTCTAGAATTGGCTGAAGAGCAGAAGAATGCTGCAACAGCCGCGAATCAGGCGGCAGCTGAAGCCTTGACATCTGTGGAGAGTCTGCGCCTTCCGACTTTTGATCCTCAGCAGGTTAGTGAAGCGACAAATGAAGTTGTAAGGAAGTCGTGCCGTTATGGTCGAACATGCTGCGAGCAGGTGTGAATGTTATGGATATAATTTCTTGGCAAAATGACTAATTAAGAAAATCATCGACTTAAAAATGCTCGGTTGGTTTGAAATCCGTCATAGTAGGGCTTTTCATAAGTTACAAATAAGATTTATTGTAATATCTTTAATGTGGCTTATTAAATTTTCTTTGCAAACAATCACGTTGTCGAGAACATACATTTGAAGGACGTCAATGAACTTTGTTGAGTATATTATTTCTCTAAGGATCTTAATGTTCTTCAAAATCATTGCGCTGAGCCCGTGTGTCTACCAACATTGGCAAGTTTTCAACCACGTTAATGAACTGGTGGATGTTTCAGCTAAAAAAATGAAGCAAAAGATATCAATGCGGAAGCAATGTTGGCCATTGAGAATATAAGGAAGGAGGCTGAGAATAGCAAAGAAACGTTAGAACAGGCTGCCCGAGCTGCTGCTGAGGCTAGAAATGAATTGCAAAGCGTTGAAGATCAACAACAGGTCGGCTTTAATTGTGTTGGGTTTCTTTGTTGACCGGAAATGATCAGGTTTGCTAAACATCGTCTATCACCATAGTATTGGAAATGTATTTGTAGTCAGATGTGATGCATAGATGAAGGAACATGAAAAGGACTAGTTGGCAGGAATCTGTTTTGCTGGAACATTAACAACAGGAAACAATAATTTGATTATGAATAGAAAGTCAGGTTTTTCAATGAACCTTTTCTAAGATGGATTGGAAGAATGAAGCTTATCACTATGGCAGAAGACAAAGTAGTACAGGTGCAAGTGGTGATGAAGCAGTTTTTCAAAACTTAAAAAGTTCAAGCAGTTAATTTCGTATTTATGTGGTATTAAGTAGCAGTGTGTTAGTTAAGATCTCTGATGCCCTACTCGCTGACGTTGATGCTGCAAGAGCACGAGCTGACGATGCTTTGAAAATGGCTGAAAATACGCTGAAGGACGCTGAGAGAACACTGGAAACTCTGAATGAGTTCAACGAACGAGTGGAAAAATCAAAAGCGGCTGCAATTGAACAGTTAAATAAGTTGGATGAAATTAATGCTGCTATCAAAAAAGCCGAGTTGGTAACTGCTGATGCAGAAAATGCTATTGGCTCGGCAGCTGCTGATGCGGAACAAGCAAGAGAGTTGGCCCGTCAGGCTGGCGAGGATGCAAAGATTGTTAATACGGTTAGTTCAAACACTGGATATTTCTGTACCACATAAATGCCTTATTGCGGACAGTAGACCATGGTTCCATCATTGATATAAAGAATATTTACTTGATTGTGCGGGTCCTAGTATAATCTCCATTTCTCGAAGTTTCGCTAGTTTAGCTACTGTATTTCTCTGGAGTCCCGCGGTTAGACTGGCGAAAATCTGTCTAAGATCGTCACCACCACAAGCGGTCGCTGCCTTTGTGAATCAGAGAGAAATTTGCCACCATGTGACTAGTTTGATACCAGGACAGTGGTCAATCCGAGTTTTGACTTACTCTTGGCTGATGGCTTCCTGATGGAGAAGCCGAGGTCCTCGACTAGAGAAACCCTGTCGGAGGATGGATCCCTCTGCTGCACATCGCAGCCCGACACCCAGGAACACCTCTTAGCCACGATGAGTCGGTAAACCGTTAGGAGGTGTGAAGTATAGAAGACAGATGTGAAATATGATTATTTGCTAAGATGCCATACCTCGTTCCCATAATGTCGTATGCTTTTATTTCAAGTTTTCATGATTCACGACCAGTTTTCTGTGCATGTTACTGTTTCAGAAGGCGAAAGCATTCCAAAATTTGACGTTGCAAACGCGTAAGTCTGCGGAAGCGTTAAATGTTGATGTCGATCAACTTGTTGAGGAATTGGTTGAGACAAACTCCACTTTGGACAGCTACAAAACCCAAGCTGAAGCTGACAAACAAATGGCAACCGAAGCTGTCCGCAAAGCGTCGTTAGCTGAGAAAGCTGCACGTGATGCTAATGCCACCATTGCCGAAGAAGCTGGCCAGATTAAAAAAATCATTGATCGACTAAATGCACTGGAATCGGTAAACAACGCTGAGCTAGATGAGTTGGAATCCGAACTTGACAGCTTGGAAAAACTGCTGGCCGAAGCCGACATGGAAAGTCAGGTTAGGCAGTTGGACCGTATTCATCTTCTGTTCATGCTAATACAAAAGAGAAGTGGTAAACCCAAGACACTTCCTAGTATTTAGTCATCTGCCTGACGTATCTCATAGAAATCTCTTTCAGTAGATCTACTTTATTGTTCATTCCAAGATATATGAGTTATGCTATCTGATCATTCAAACTGATATGTTTTTTTATGAGTTTGTCTCTAGAATGTTTACATATGTCTGAAATTAGTATAATCGAATTTGTTTTGCAGGTGCCTAAACATAAAATGTCAAAAACTGAAGAGGATAGGCGCATAGCGCAAATAAAAAACGAGATAGACTCCGTCTCGAAAGAGGTGAGCTTTCAAAATCTTTGAGCATAAATCGTGCAGTTGATCGTAGTAAAAGTACTGAAGTTCTGTACCCTAAAGGTGTATGTTTGCTATTTCTGGCGTTTCTAATAAGAAACTCCAGCAGGGCACCTTCAAAATAAAATATAAACATGGTTGTTCCTGTTTGTTATACAAACATATCGAAACCATCTATGCTTCACATTTTCAACAGTTTTTCGCCAGGTTCGGAATCTGGAAGAGATTCGTGATGCGTTGCCAACACAGTGCTATAATTTGGTGAAACTAGAACAAGAAGGTCAGAAGAAGTGATTTCTGTCCCGGCGATTAGGTAATTCTATGTATTAGAGAGTGCTTGTGTTTTTGCGCTCTTATGTATGTTTAACACACCAAAATTATGTTGTTTTAGCTGTTTTTTTTAATTTGGCTGTTTTCCATATAACGCCTTTCTTCTTTATTTTTCTCATTTCCAGTATCTTTCATTTCTGTTGGGTTATCGCTTGTTCACTGCCGATCGCATAACCCTCGTTATCAGCTCTGCCTTTTCATAAAACGTCACCGCCTCATTTACACTAGGTACTAATTTATAAGCAGTAGTTATACTACGAAAGTGCATTTTCATGCTTTTTCCCTCTTTCTTTATGATCTAGCCAGTTGTGCCTGGTCTGTTTCGGATGACGTTACCATATTCTAGCCAGTCGTATTCCATGAATGATTTTCTCACGCCGATTTTACGTCATCCGTTCAGAGGCACAGTTGTCACTACTCATATTCATTGCCATATTGCATACAAACTGTAATATTAACACATTCACTCTTGTCAGGTTTTAAAAGCTTTGGCTCTGCCATTTTTCTTGACATTCTCAAACTTTCGATTGGCTCCACTTTTGGACAATAAATGAGTTTGCATTATTATCTTTTTGCGTGTGAATGTAAAATAAAAGCTCTCGGCATTGATCAATCCCTGAAGGATGCGCCATGCACTCGACTGCATCAACTATCGTTTCGAGGTGATTGAATGCATATGTGGCTTGTTACAATGGCTTGCGGTGGCCTACCGATGTATCGAATCAGTGCTGTTATCCTCGCAGACAAGTCTGGTACCAATTTGCCGACCCCGGAAGGATGGAAGGGTTGGTGGGTCTTGGGCGCCGGGATCGATCCCGTGTGTATCGCAAGGCCCCTGAGACCACTGCGCTACACGTGCCCTTTTAGTGTGAATGTGCTTACTTGATATTTGGTACTTGGATGGCCCGTCCTCACTTCTTATGCGGGCCCCAGCATAATATCCATTATTTCGGAGATTTGCTGGCTAAACCATTGTGATTCCCTGGAATCCCGAGGTCAGCCTGGCCAAAGTCTGCTCCAGGTCTTCGCCACCGCAGACAGCCGTAGCCTTTGTGAATCAGAGTGGGATTTGCCACCATGTGACTGATACCAGGACGGTGGTGGATCCTCGTATTGGATTACTCTTAGGCTTCTTGATGGAAACGCCGGACTCTTTCTCAGCTTGGGAGACCCTACTAGGGGGATGAATCCACTGCTATATATCGCAGTCCGACACCCAGGAACACCTCCCAGCCACGATGAGGCGGTAAACTGTTGGGAGGTATAGTGTGAATGGAAGAGCACTAAATTAAAGAAGTGCGGAACACGACTTTTTCACACGAAATGTCTTCCAAAATAACAGTAGTGATAAAAAGAATGCATAATTGAGGAATACGATTACAGAGAACAAAAGTAACATACGTGTTTCAAACGGAAGATGAGTGAGATCGGACAACTTATCGGCTCGTATATGTCCTGTTGGATGCGTCCTTACAGCAAACATGTCCCATAATAAATTCTACTTTGGTAAGAGTGAAAATCCCACTGGAATTCCATGTAAAGCGCACATGCTTACATTTTTCAGTGAGCGGAGTTTATTTCCTCTGATGCTTATGTACTGGTAACCTTAACTAAAATATAAACCATCGATATAAATATAAATATAAATAAATAAATATAAACATAAATAATATAAGTGTGTACATAAATATAAATATATAAATACCAATGTAAATATGTATAAATATAATATATAATATAACATAAATACAATCAACTTACATCTCTAATACATTGCTTGTTTTAGAGTTGCTAGACCACTCAATATTTTAACGCTACTGTAACTGTATCTCATTGGTCAAACCAATCGTTCTTATTTAAAGAAAGAATTTCGAGATTATTTCAGGACTCAACCTACGTTTTTTTAATTTTTTTTTCAGTCCTTTCGCTTATCTTTTTGAGAACTACGGAATTCTTTCTTCTTTGATGTTGGTGAACCTGGGTTAAATATTTTAGCAAGGATTCTTGGATATCTTTATAATCAATATATTGAAGAGGTCTAGTTTGGGTAATGTTTTTGCCAACCCCTTCCCACCAGTCAATATAGATGCCGAGTTGCGATGTGTAGCAAACCGGCCTGCCGGTGGGATCTTCCATGTTCAGAAAGAATTCTACAGTTTCATATGAAGCCCATCCCTGAGTTAACCACTTCGAAGAATCACTGTTTTCATGGCAGCAACATACCGAGTTGGTAGGTAGTGACTAGCTGATGAGGCCTTAGCACGGCTTTCGAGAAACCTGGGAAAGAAAACCTTACTCGTTCAAAAAAAACCAGCAGTCAAATGAGAACCATGCAAGAGACTGCACGGTTATTCGTAATTTCTAGATACGGTAGTCATTCAGTCATTCAAGAAATCATATAAGTTTGGCTCATTGTAATGGTATATAGTGGAATTTTATGTATCCATTCAAGAATGGACATTAGCGATTCACCTTCACAAATATGGTTTTGTTTACCAACGCCGAACAGTTATGTCCGCGTCGCTTTTTCCACTGTCACATCGTCACTAGTTGGTCCAGTAGTTATTATTCCTCTCTGAATTATTTTTTAGTATGTTTGTACACGGTTGCTACATCATTTTTTTAGAGGATGAAAGCTTCATTCCATATGGGTTCCAGACGGTTGTGTAAAAGAAGTGGATCACCGAAAAACAGCTCTGAAGAAGGCAGTGTTCAGCAAACCGTTAACCACTGTGAACTAAGCATTGTCTTGACAGTCTCTTATCAAATAATCAGGAAGAGTGGTAACTACTGCACTTCCAAGTATCACTTGCTTTTTAAGCGTAAGTCTGTGAATAGAGGAAACTGAACGGGCTAGTTCAAGGTAATGACTTTCTTACAACAAGCTATTGATGGAGTTAATGGAATCCAGTGTGCATCTTCTAAATCCTCGGAAATCCTTTGCTCTCATTAATATATGATTTTCATCAACATCCAACGTGAGATAGAAATAACTACCACGAAACTGCATACAAATATTCCACTTTACAACCACTGAAGACCTAACGTTCCTAGTGGAAGAATACCTTATCAGTCGCTTCTTCCACTGTCACATCGTCACTATTCCATTGCATAGTTAACGTTAAGCTCAAGAATATGAACTGCATGGTAGCCTCAATGCCAGTCTGCAAAACCTGATGCTTTTTTCAGGATAGAAGCTGTCACTTTAAGATTGATAAATTTTAGACAAGTAAGGAACAAACAGAGTCAGTCTATTAAAAACTGGTCAAGGTGATATCGGTATCCATTATCAGGCCCATATGTTAGGTGTCTTCCATAAATACTTCTTGAAGAACATCTTCTTGCGTATAACACGAACTTCGTTTGAGTCACGCAATTTATCCATGCTAAAATCCGACAGCAACTTTAGCACAATGGATAAAACATGGAACGTTCGACGTTGATCACTCTCAATAGGATACCACACGCATTCGTCTCCATAAACCCATTGTAGAAGTGGTGGAAATAATATTTGGCTTACATATTAACATTCTGAGGGGTGCGAATGTATCAAGTTAATATTTTTATCATCGCAATGAAATCCGGTGCCAGTTCTCCGACTTTAGTAAAAACAAGGGCTTAGCTAGTCCAGACATGGGTTGGACCTTGTAGACATCGCTTCAATACGTGAACAAAGGTGGCTTCCCAAGCCAAATAAGCTTTTTCATGTTGTTTCGGGGTAGTCGTGAAGGAGTGTTCTCGCATCGTCAGTGGAGACATTCGCAACCTACTGTGGAGCTGAGAAAAATGTTACCTTGTTGAAGTTATTGCGGTAATGGTGAAATTTCTCGTCATTCCATTTTTTCTCATATGAACATGCAAATGAAAATGGAAGCTCGTTCTCAATCAGTACTTTTTGATTGCATTGACACTTTCTTTAAGGACTATGTTGTTTTGTTACATTAGGTCTGACAAAGCACATATTTTGCGGATTCTAGCCCTTCTTGCATTCTATTCATTCCCTTGCATTCATCATCCCGGAAGCTCGACGGAAACTGTACAGTGGTTCGGTTGCTGAATTTCTGGTTTCCTTTTTAAATGTCGTTAAAAGCTGGTAGAGTGAACTCTGTCTGAAATCTTGAAATAGCAGTAGTAGGGCATTCGCACGTGGATTACAGGGAGTGAGTTGGTCGCAGATTACTCTGGTGCAAATTCCTCACTTCCGGAAACATGAGAGTCTTGGTTGACCCTTAACGGTTTAAACCATCGGTTGCTCGTATTAAACGACATCATTACTAATGTGCTGGACTCGCGAAAAAAAACAAAGAAAAAATCGTTTGTTTCATTACGACTACTTGTAAACATGAAAATAAAAGATGTTTTATTCTAATCCTTTATAAGCAGCTTTCATCCAGACAAGAAGCGCATGTTGCGACAAACGTGCTTACGATGGCGAGACTCATAGCTCCGACTGCTAGCCAAAACGAATAGCCAACCTGAAACATAGTTCACTTCTCTGTAAAGTCACTATGGGAATGTACAAATTTCAGAACATGGTGCGAGATTGGAAATGAGGTCAGTTAATGCAGAAAGTGACAGGTAAACTTTGCACAACATTCAACGAAATTAAACAAATCCCACTTCTCAGATTATTAAACTAAAAAGTAGAACAGAAAGTAAGGAAACGAATTAATGGTAATGCACTGAAAAACGGGGCAAATAATGTTTCTCAAGTTGCGGTTTTAACGTGGTCCGCAGCATTATAAGGAGGCGGGAGATGAATCTGGGAGCAGGGGACATGAATAAACACTGTATTTCGCGGTCACCTGGTGACAATTTAATTAACACAAGATGCAGTACCGGGTGCTGCATTGGATATGACGCATTTGTTCCGTCTTCTAAAGCTGTGGAAACATCCTCTTGTTTTACCCATGTGATAGCTGAGAATTTGAGTTCTGGAATGACCTACTCGATAGATTACTGGGTTGGAGACAAGCTAGCAAAGGCTTTATGAAATAGAAGCATTTCTTACAAATTAACCAACTCAAAAACACTGAAATCAGTTGGTTTGTTCTAATGAAAAAAATGATGATTGTGTTCATAAGGTCACGAAGCGTATATAATGTTAAGGCAGTTCTCGCTTTCTCGTTTAAAATAACATATCTTAACTAATATTAGAGACTCCGATTGCGAAAGTTAAAACTATTAAGCAAGGAGATTTTGTCCAACGGGAAACGATGACGTTTCCAAATGAACCGTTTGCTTTCTTAGTTACGCTGAAAGCTTTAAAAACCCAAATTCCGTTATCAATTTTTGAAAGCTTCTAGTTGTAAAGATATTTAAAAACCAAAGAGCAGTTGGTAGAAGTTACATCTACTATTAAGGCGGTAGAGGAAACTCTTTTCCATAAATCTTTGAAGTTATCAATATCTCAAATGCTCTAATAATCCAGAAATTTCTAGCAGCTATCGAACAACCAACTTTAAACGCTATGTATGTGTTAAAGTAATAGACGTTACCGGTTATGCTTGTGTGGAGGATATCAGCTCCACCTACTACTGCGATTTCCGAGGAAGAAACTTCCTACTATTAAAAATACTTATCGATGCTTCCTTCTTGCACCGAAGACGTAGAATACGTGATCCTCTGATATCATCAGCTCCTCGGTGGAGCCAATCGATGCAGCGTGCTACACATTCTGATTGAAGAACCTCTTAGGGTGCTCGAAGTGGAAAACTACAGCAACGTCGTACACCTCCGTCGTACCTTACCAGTACATATAAGGCGCTCTTTCATAGCGAAGGAAATGAGACCCGCTTTAATGGTTTTTGGTGATGAGATACTCATGCACAACTTACCAGGCTCGAACTAGTTGTATGGGTTTACAGATGAATAATTTGAGCTAAATTTCCAGAGTGCCCTGAAAGGCGTTTTCATTGCAGGTTTTGACAAATAAGTAACCGTATGGTCTACCTCCATTTGTTTATGGACTAGTGGCGGAAATAATGTGAAGGAATCAATCCGAAAAAATGTAAATAAATGCTCCCACTGGAGAAGCCATTTAACTTAATTCACCTTCGTCTTATATAAGGAATGAGCTTTAAAGCTTTTTGTTTGCATTTTCACCTCACTTTCTCTTCTCCATATGTGCTTGAATTTAATTGGCCATATGAAAAGTTGTTGGAAACCTCGATATCAGTCCAGACAAAGCAGGAATTAGTTCGATTTAACAACAAGTATGAAATTAGAGCTACCACTGTTAAGGTTACACGCCATTTTGAAAGTACTTTTGAGAAACGTAGTTTCGAAACGATGAAATTTCTGCATGATGTTCGGACATGCATAGGCTATAATCCAGCCGTGCTGTTCTATATTTAATCCTCGTTATCAACTCAAGTACCAGTCAAAAATCCTAATACTATCGAAATGAATTCGCTGATAGTAGAGATTGCGACAGCTTAATTCTCTAATTAGGAGGGTTAAATCAAAAACATCGTTAAAATCTGGTTTGAATCATACCTCAGTTTTTATTTTGCTCTGGATGTCGCCCCAAGTTTGTACACCTTCTGAAACTCAACATTATGACTTGTAATTAGTGAACGTATTACTCAAAGTGGTTGCTTACCGAATGCTGACTTGTTATTCAATCCATAGACGACAACGGCTGTTGCGAGAGAAAGGCTAGCAGCAAGCGACGCAAAAGTCAGTGGATGCAAGAGGAACTGTTTACAGCAACAAGCACACCTGAAAAGTTTTTCACTTTATACAAATTATATAAGGCGAGTAATTTTGTCGATATCATTCAGTCAGTAACAACTGTGTAAAGAGTGCGTATCGATCGAAGCGTATCGCTCGTTGCTCGATGTCATTGTGCTGTTCCATGTTCGATTATGGAAAGTCGGTTAAATTTGCGTGCTAGTCAATTCCTTATAAGCTAATTTACACTAAAAAAGTGTTTGAAGAAGTTCAATTGTTCCCAACGACCGAACTTTTCATATCCTTACGCAGGCGATTAATAACTATATGAAGCACTAAGTGTTTAAGTTACGCTGGATTATGAAGAAAGCTCGAGCTTGTGGCAATACCATGTGAAAATACTCCATGCCAGTGCGAACGCTTCGATTAGTACTGCCAAGACCATTGCTGCAGTTACCGTCTTTTCCCATGCTTGAAGATTATTCCACCATTTCTCGCAGTATTCAAAATTTCCGTCCGTTGCTTGCATACTGTGATCTCCAGGCATTCTGCACGCAAAAGAATATATTGCCATGTTTGAAGGAAGTGAATGATTACGAAGTAATTGTTTTTCAACGTCACTGGTGACATGTCTCCAATCTGTAAACGACGAGTGTAAAGCAAGAAAATGAGGAACAATCGATTTTACACATGGTGTTCTTCACCTTTGAGAAATTCATCACCGGCTTATAGTATCTGGTTCTTATCTCGCTCTGAATTTTTCTGTTTTTCTTGACTTCTTTCCTTTTTTGCACTGTTTTGGGTGGCTCGACCTGTTTCATCGCCTTTGGCTGTTGTCTATGGTAAAGACTGGAAAACAGCTTGACAGGGTTATGCCCAGCCGAACCTATATTACGAGCCCCACCACTTCGCTGAGTTAGAGTTGCAAAACAAAGAAATGGCAGAAGTCCTACCTTGGTATCTGTGGAATCAACTTTGCTAGTTGTTCTTACTTCTATTGCTTTGGCTTCTTAAAGAAAAGTCACATGGTGAGATTTCACCTTCGAATTTTGTGTTTATATGTTCGGTGAAAAAAAAACATAGGTAATATGTTTATATGTCGATTCTAACTGTTAGTAGTATGTGTAAGATGTGATTGATAACAGCGACTGAATAACAATAACAATACAATAACAACATGTCACATGTTTGACGAATCCCACGATACATCATTCAAAATAATGACGTCATTGAAAGTTGACAAGCTATGCGTGATTGGAAAGAGCACGATCAAATGTACTTGGCAGGCAAGATAGATTTCGGAAAGATTAGATCGTCATGGAGGGAATGGGTGTCGTTTTGTCCTACAAGGATTTAAAACGTAGAAACGAACGTTTATGTTTTATGTAACGAAAGCTTTATGTAAAATAGATATTTCCAGCACAATGTGGAGCATTCCGGATGCATATGGAAAGCAGAATGGTGATGCAGACTCGCATATGCCTATTTTCCTATGTGGTTGTGCTGACGTAAGCTGTTATGATTATTATTGCACCCTTACCTTTGACTAGATGTTCTTACTACCACCTCCTTTATTTGACTAGGATACTGTTCAAGCAAGAAAAAACACTGTTGGTCATACCCTAACTGTTCTAGAAATCTCAGCTAAACTCATGGAGTTCCTTTGAAGTTACCATTCTTCGAATTTGCTGCATGTTAAGTTTCAAAATATTTAGCCGTCTTTCCGCAAGGTAATCTAAGTAAAGGTAAGCATCATTCTCCACACCTATTGATTTATAAAAAAAAGATTTTTCTCCGGAAAAGTTTACTGACCGCTAATTTGGCTAGCAGTTAGCTGTTATTTCACTTTAACTGCTGTAGTTACTGTATGTTATTACCTTAGTTATTTGCAGTTATTGTAGTTATTTCTGCTTCTGTAGTTATTGTATGTTATTTCCTGTTATTTCCTGTCAGACCTTCGTTTCGTCGACGACATCGTCATCTGCTCAAGAAGTACGAGCGAAGCAGAGACGATGATCAATGAGGTCAAGGAAGCGGGAAAAAAGATCGGATTACGCATAAAATGAAGGAAGACCCAGTTCATGAAAAAGCCATGGTGAGAAGGCGAAAAATTGATCTGGTTGGCACACTGCTTGCAGAGACCACCTCGTAGGTATACTTTGGCGATCAAAGAGCATGGAAAACAACATGAAGGAGGAACTAGACAGAAGAAGGAGAGCAGCTTGGGCCGCATTCGGGCCTCTCAAAGAAGCCACCGACCAAGTGAAGGACCCGAAAATCCGCGCCCACCTTTTCGATTCTACGGTCCTCCTAGCGCTCTGTTATGCTGCAGAGACGTTGGTTGTTACTTCAACCACGTCAAGAATGCTTCGCACTACTCACAGAGCGCTTGAGTGATGTCTTCTGACATATAAGCGACACTCAAAATATCTAGCCGGAATGCGAAGCTCTGACGTTCGGAATCTAGCACATCTTCGAGATCCAGGAGAATATACATCAATAGCGAAACATAGATGTGCCGGTCACATAATGAGAAGAACGGACGACAGATGGACGAAAAGAACAGTAGAGTGGACTCCAAAAGAATGCAAACGTCCCCCAGGACGAACACCTACACGTTGGGCGGACGTGTTCGTAAATAAAGTTAATCAGCTGTACCAGCAGCTGCAGTTGTTTTACAGATCACGGTACGAGACTCGCACGCGCTACCATGCTCGAACAAAGCCACCACCGTAGACGACGATTGCGAGGGAAGGAAACGAATGGCAAATGTGCTGGGATCTGCACAACTCGTGAGGACGGACCATCCAAATATCCAAGTAAGTAGGCAAGTAAGTTATTGCAAGGAATGTGCGGATGTAAACATAAGACAATAGACCCAGCATAAGCTACAAAATACTTCCAAGTGCTAACGGCAATGGTTTTATGCGATGGTCTATACTATAGGAGATACCAGCATAAATAACATTGATACCCATAGAGTGATAGAGCGAAGTCTTTTCCATAGTGCTGTCTTGTTCATAAGACCTTGAACTTTCTGGTTGTTGAAAGATCACTTGCTTATTACCTGGAAACCTGAAAGTTCGCATCCGACAAAGAGCTACTTGTATTCTATAGGAGCAACCATAGAAATGGCGCAAAGTCTGGAATATGTGGAACCCGCTTCGGATACCATTCACTGTGACTGAACCATATTTCTGCGCAATTTGAATAGAGAAATTCCCTTCCTTCACTTGATCACATGTACCTTAAAATGAAGGCGATAACCTATCCTATCCTGGTTAGGTAATTTAAATTTCCACAGAGCGTGTTAAGGCAGGATATATATATATATATATATATATATATATATATATATATGTATACATGTATATATATACATAGAGTATTTATATAGCCAAACACTCGGAAATGGAAATGAGGGTTCTTCGTTCTTTCTACTACTTATTCTGCTCTTGTCAGTTAGTGAAGCCACCTGTTTCCAGTAATAGAATATTCGGCGCAGTTCTCCACCAAGAATAAACCTATTCCACGATAGAACTCAGTGTGGTATCCTGAAGAGCCTCTAATTAGAGGTATTACAATTAAGAAATCTGGGACGAAAAATCTCAGCCAATTCATGTTATGCGGATGATTGGGACCCACTGAGTAGCTTTTTGAAAAAGTGTGAAGGGAAAGTATACTGCATGTATAAAAGTATACTGTCTGAAGAGAGAGTATACTAGTGTTCACTGCATTACTTTATGATCACTAACGACATCAGAAAAAATAAAGACTATCATGTGATTAGCCACTATCGGTGAAAAACATTCACTGAGGTGTGTCACACTCACGGTAAGAAATGATTATTATCGATGCCGGTAAAGTAGAAGGTAACCAACTTATTGCATGCGTTTCCAGTTTCAATATTTTTTCTAACACAAGAAAAGAGCAAAAGGAAGATACTGTTCCGCATTGATACATCTATCCTTTAGGGATGAACCACACATCCAATCCCACTAAGCATCACAGGGGTGATGGAAAGCATGTCTGGCGTACACTGGAAGCCTTCCGATGGGTCGAGTTAGTGACTTTTATCCTTCTAGAGAACTTTGGGACTAATTTAGTGACCACAGAGGAGTAGAGAGCTCGATTAGTTCGGAGCGGATGGGTGGTCATCTGAATCGCAGAGCACCGCTTTGACGGAAATCTTCGCTTCCGACATTCAGTAACTGTAACAGCAGTCACGATGGCGGCGAAAGACAACATTGGTTTCGTTCGTCTAACAATTAACCCACTTTACGCCATCAATGGGACATAACATTGGATAATTTCCCGAGATTTTTGTTCAATGATATATTTACGTACTTGACGTGAACATAGCGCCAATTGTGAACGCAAGACAGCAGAACATTAGGACACTGTACAGAACCTGAGCACACATAGAAAAACACATGATAGTGATGATGCGTCTGTACTGAAAACAATTTATCGCAACTGTTTAATTCTTCGTTCTTTATTCTCACTGATATCTTCATGGCAAATTGTGGTAATGAGAATATAATGATGATGATGATCACAATGGTGTTAACAAAGGCAACAACGAAGCACAAATGATCAAAAACATGTACAATAGAAGGTGCAGAAATGGAGGAAATATGTTGTTTTATTGTTTGCACAAAATACGATGGTCAACAATATTTGACCGAACATGTGTGTGCATGTGTGTGTGTGTGTGTGAGTGAGTGTGTGTTTGTGTGAGTGTGTGTGTCTGTGTGTGTGTGTGTGTGTGTGTGTGTGTGTGTGTGTGTGTGTGTGTGTGTGTGTGTGTGTGTGTGTGTGTGAGTGTGTGTTTGTGTGAGTGTGTGTGTCTTTGTGTGAGTGTGTGTGTCTCTGTGTGTATGTGTGTATGTGTGTATGTGTGTGTGTGTGTGTGTGTCTCTGTGTGTGCGTGTGTGAGTGTGTGTATATGTGTGTGTGTTTGTGTGTGATGTGTGTGTGTATGTATGTGTGTATGTGTGTCTGTCTGTGCGTGTGTGTGTGTGCGTGTGTGTGTGTGTATGTGTGTGTGTGTGTGTGTGTGTGAGTGAGTGAGTGTGTGTTTGTGTGAGTGTATGTGTGTATGTGTGTGTGGTGTGTTCGTAAGTGCTGGTTGACTCTGTGGAAACGTGAATTGGAATTTTAAGCTTACGATAACAACAAAAAATGATGTAGCAGGAAGGAGAATTTTAGCAAGTAAAAGCACGTTATATGCCATCGTTTCAATCGATCTGATCTTTTCTCTATTTAAGTACGATATTTGTCGTAACTGCACCACTTTAATTCTCATAGTAAACTATTATCTTTATTGATTGTGAAAAGAGTAATAGAAAATGTTAGTGTGGGAAAATTGGGAACGCAATTGCTGATGACAATCTAAGAGAAAAAAGAAAATGAGAAAGAAAAACATGTTAGAGCATACGTTTTCAAACAAGATGGGAATGATCAGAAAGTTTCCATAAAACTAAATCTTTATAAACTCAGTTATCAGTCGATTCGTTAGCAGATGGGAAAGGTTGGAAAAGTCGCGATGAATGTTCCTACTGTCAGCTGCTAACTTACTTTACCACAACAACATGAGTTCTATTCTTTGAAGAGGTTTTTACTTCATATTCGAACGTGTTCATTTATTATGCATTTTGTCTAGTATCTTAATAAATGAAAAAGTAGCATAGCACCCATTTCATAATGCAACTTAACTATATCTATTCAATTTGAACTGCCTTCGAAAAACTAGGTTTACTTAAAATGAACGCTTAAATGCTATGTTTAAAATCCTTTAAATTTACTTTGGAAATTTTCTAATTCGATCAATAGATTTCCGACATCGCTTTTGGCATCTGAGATCTTTTGAAGGACATAAACTTAATGAAACAACCGACTTGAAATTTTAGCATCATGGAGATTGGCGTTCCTTTCATTATAACAAATGTTTCTGTACTTGTGGAAAACCAGCTATTACAATGTTGGGCAAAGAATCGGGCTAACTCTATAGGACTACAAGTTTTCTGCTGATCATCAAACGTGTTTTGCTTGCTAAATGATTGATTAAGTTGTCAAACTGCTTTAAAAAAAAACGAGAAAAGATAAACGCCTCGGATTTGTTCTATCCATTACGTAAAAGGTTAAAAAAGGATAAATTTCTCGCCGTTGATCAATCCAATCCAAAGATGTGCCAAGTTTTTGATTTCACGATTTCAAACGATTTCTTCGTTGGAGGTGACTGAATGCATATCTGGCCTTTACACTACTCACAGTTGTCTACTGTTTTATCGAGTCAGTGCTGCTATGCCCCCAGACAAGTCTGGTACCAATTTGCCGACACCGAAGGGATTGAAGGCTTGGTAGGCCGGTGACGCGGGAATGGATTCCTTGCGTATTGCGAGGAGCCTCTGACCAATGCGCTGCACGCGCCATATATCCGCCTCCCATTAAGGATCTTAAAGCTAACTAAATGCATATTTGTGCAATACAATAGATCGTTCTTTCACAAGGACTGAAGACGGTCTGAAATACAAGCGCGGATCGTCGGTTCGACTATACGCTTTAGACCAGCACAGTCTCCCCATTCCTGAAGAATCGGTAAGATGGTGCAAGACTTGTCTGCGTGAATAAGAGCGCTTTTGTTTTCATCTGTTCTCTTCTTGTTTCTTTCTTTACCCCACATAGAAATCTGGTGCTATCAACTCGTCAAATTCTGGAGGAATGGTGTTTTGTTAGCCAAGGGTTCGAGATTGAACCTAGAGCTGTGTATATACCAAGGGCACATCTATTCACTATGCTACCATCTCCCAACTCTAAAAAACGCGTTGGGATTTTAAGAAAAGGCTCACTTTGCCCGAAAAAAGGAACAACGACGTGGTTACATCCTATTTGAGGCATTTTATTTTTAGTTTCCAAAAATTTAACGATTTTCAAGCTAAAAGTGAAGTTGGAATGTGGCCTTTTCAGAAATTCTCTCCACAGTTCTTTTATGGATGTGATCCATGAAGATAAAGCCGTTAATAACGAACGTTCATTAGATAGCACTGAAGATCTCTTTCATTCAAAGTGGAAAAAGCATGCTTACATTATGTACTCAGAATTACGGTTAAAGAATTAATTTTGGACACAAAATGATAACCAGAAAAAAGCATAGAAAGATCTATGAACCAAAATTTTGGTACAAGCACACTTTTTAGAGCATAAGAGGACAGAAATGTAACAAGGGTACAGAAAGAGAAAGCCCGTTGAGTTCCAGAGCATCGTCGAATTGAAGACACTAGGGGTCGTAGTGTTATCTCGAGAAGTCAGTCGACGTTTGGTTAAAGGGCTTCGGAGCTCTTTTTTCCTACATTTTCATTCCATCTTTTCTATCGTAACCACTCAAATATTGACTGATAAGATATGAACGTGTTGGAAATTGCCAAATGCACACAGTCATTAGGGACCTATCTTTAATACATGACTTTTAAAGGAATAAAAGCACCCCTGCATGAGAAGAGCCTCTCAGTTTTAAGTAGAACACACGCAAACATAAAGAAACAAAACAGAACAGAGGAAGACATATTTCGTTTGACAGTTTCCATAAAAAAATACTGGACAAATAGGAAATAAAAAAAATAGGAAATCAGAACGAGGGCCTTAGTGGTGTAATAGGTAACACGTGTGTCCCGGAAAGGGTAGTCGCCGGTATGAAGTTCACCTGGGGTCTAAGTTTTGCAAATATCTAAGCATATTTGAGACTGCATTTTACACGATATCCTGCCATGAGAAAATAATAGGCAGTAATAAAAAGTTATACATCGTAAAGGCTGAAGGATAAAGCTCTCGGCGTTGAATGCGTCGTTTTCTTGTTCAGCAATCGCGAGGTTGTTAAACAGCATACATTTACTTCCATAGAAAAACACAATACAATACAACAGTAGCTGACGTTTCGGCAGTATCGCCTTCTTCAGAGCCTGGAAGGGTATACTGACATACAATTTACTAGGCCAAACGCTTCAATGACACTTACAAAAAAGACGAAAAACTCTATGGTAATTACATGGTCAACAGCTTCTCGAAAAAAAACTCACCGCTTTTTTACGTGCCTTCCCATGAGGAAGATTAGAACAGCTGATTATGGTCGCATAAGGTTGATGACTGCACCATCCCACATCAGAAATTGATGCGAACATACGGGGTCAGGTCGCGTATGACCTCTGGGCATTCATCCCTGCTATTCATTGTAGGGTTTTTGGCATTTATCCAAAAAGCCTCAAGAAGTTTTCGCGCTGGTGTTCTAGTCTCCTGCGCAAGGATATTGACTTTTACTTCAAAATCGTCCCCGCTGTGCTTTTGTATCCTATGCGTGCCTAGTGGGGTGCTTTGTCTTAGTTTTCGTTTGCCATCTAGGTGTTCTTTTATACGGATACACAAAGGCCTGCCCGTTTCGCCAATATATTCATCTCCGCAATTACTACAAGAGATCAGGTATATCGTACCTGAACTCATGCAATCACCGTCCCTGCCATAAGGGCAGATTACGCAATTTGTTGTTTCGCATAGACGGTCATACAGGCGCTTACGAACTAACTGACGACGTGGAGTAGCCGGTGGTATTTCAACTATCGCTACCGATTCCTCTAGACCTGCCCTTCTTAAGCATCGTTTAATCGCTACGCTTACTTCATCGCTAATAAAGGGCAGCATAAACGGGACTTTCTTTTGGCCAAGTGTTTCGCTTGGGCGCGTCGCTCTCCTTCTAAACTTATCTCGTGGGGTTACTATTTCGTAGCCATTGGAGATGGCTATTTGCCGAGCCAAGTCGCGCGATTCTTCCTTTAGTTCCCCTGGTTGTGCACACAGAGGTGGCTGTTCGAAACATGTTTCTCACAATCGCCCTCTTTGTGTGTGAAGGGTGGGAAGAAAGGGAAGTGAACGAGGATGTTCTTGCTACTTGGCTTTCGGTACCACTTTGTCAGGTAACCGCTACTTGATAGGCTTATTTGGACGTTTAAAAAACGGAAGCCAGTCTTGTCTCGGTTTCTCCCGGATGAACTTAATGTACTCAGACTGCTCGTTCAATAATTCAAAGCATTTGTCCATCTCCTCCTGCGTAGAGGAGATGACGAAACAATCATCTACATATCTGCAGTAGAGTAGTGGCCGGAGATCGAGAGCAGGGGCTTCTATCTTAGACATAAACACAATGGCAAGGCTTGGTGCCAGTCGCTGTCCCATGGCCAACCCCCTTATTTGCGCGAAATATTTCCCAGACCATCTGAAAATCGAGCAGTTTAGGCACTCCTTTAGGAGAGCCATTAGCTGCTGAATGGACAAGCCATGCATATTTATTCTTCCTTCATGTTTAACAATAAGTTCGAAAATGGCTTGCATTGCGGAGTCATTCGATACGTTGGTGTACAACGCAGTAACGTCGAAGGACTCTATCACGTACGCGTTATTAGGAGACGCGTTACGTAGACGTTCTAGGAACATTTGGGTGTTTGTGAGGTGAGCTGGAATTTGGTTAAGCAACTGGGTAAGTATTAGGCTTAAAAACCAGGTTATTCTATCTGTTGGCCCGTCTACACAGCTGATGATGGGTCTAACCTTAAATGATGACGGATTGGTTGACGCAAGATCATCAGGTGATACCAACTTATGTGTTTTAATAAGTAGGTATAGGACGGGACATGTTGGTGTATCGATTTTAAAGTGCGAAATAACCGATGGTTTTAAACCTGCAGCCTTTGCCACACTGACCCATTGATTGTTTAGCTTTCGGTATTGACTTTTGTATTCCTTTTCAGAGGATGGGCGATAGAGGGTAGCATCACTAAGATGTTCCTCTGTTATCTCAACATCCAGCTGGAGAGGAATAACTACGAACTCTCCCCCCTTATCACTAACAGACAATCTTATTCTTTTTGAGTTTATTAATTCTCTAATTTCTCGCATGCCACATTTTTTGTGCGGCTGTAAGGTTGGAGATAAACTTTCCATCGCGGTAATGATTAAGGGTCTTGAGAACGCCGTCCGAAAACATGCGGAATTTTATGTCAACTCCATCGTTAGGGTCCTGCTGTCTAAAAAACGTCCTAGGGAAAGGAGATGGTGGTAGTGACGCCGCCTCTTGATTTTTTATCTCTGTTTGATGTTTCTTGCTTGGCCTGATAGCGGAGTCGATCTTGAAGCTCATAAAGGTTACATGCTATTCTACGCAGAGTCGTTTTAGAAATGGGCTGTGATGGTGCAAAGCTTGGGCCTAATTCAATTCTGAGAGTACGCGTTCGCTATTAGAATTGGGCCCAAGCTTTGCACCATCACAGCCCATTTCTAAAACGACTCTGCGTAGAATAGCATGTAACCTTTATGAGCTTCAAGATCGACTCCGCTATCAGGCCAAGCAAGAAACATCAAACAGAGATAAAAATCAAGAGGCGGCGTCACTACCACCATCTCCTTTCCCTAGGACGTTTTTTAGACAGCAGGACCCTAACGATGGAGTTGACATAAAATTCCGCATGTTTTCGGACGGCGTTCTCAAGACCCTTAATCATTACCGCGATGGAAAGTTTATCTCCAACCTTACAGCCGCACAAAAATGTGGCATGCGAGAAATTAGAGAATTAATAAACTCAAAAAGAATAAGATTGTCTGTTAGTGATAAGGGGGAGAGTTCGTAGTTATTCCTCTCCAGCTGGATGTTGAGATAACAGAGGAACATCTTAGTGATGCTACCCTCTATCGCCCATCCTCTGAAAAGGAATACAAAAGTCAATACCGAAAGCTAAACAATCAATGGGTCAGTGTGGCAAAGGCTGCAGGTTTAAAACCATCGGTTATTTCGCACTTTAAAAATCGATACACCAACATGTCCCGTCCTATACCTACTTATTAAAACACATAAGTTGGTATCACCTGATGATCTTGCGTCAACCAATCCGTCATCATTTAAGGTTAGACCCATCATCAGCTGTGTAGACGGGCCAACGGATAGAATAACCTGGTTTTTAAGCCTAATACTTACCCAGTTGCTTAACCATATTCCAGCTCACCTCACAAACACCCAAATGTTCCTAGAACGTCTACGTAACGCGTCTCCTAATAACGCGTACGTGATAGAGTCCTTCGACGTTACTGCGTTGTACACCAACGTATCGAATGACTCCGCAATGCAAGCCATTTTCGAACTTATTGTTAAACATGAAGGAAGAATAAATATGCATGGCTTGTCCATTCAGCAGCCAATGGCTCTCCCAAAGGAGTGCCCAAACTGCTCGACTCTCAGATGGTCCGGGAAATATTTCGCGCAAACAAGGGGGTTGGCCATGGGACAGCGACTGGCACCAAGCCTTGCCATTGTGTTTATGTCTAAGATAGAAGCCCCTGCTCTCGATCTCCGGCCACTACTCTACTGCAGATATGTAGATGATTGTTTTCGTCATCTCCTCTACGCAGGAGGAGATGGACAAATGCTTTGAATTATTGAACGAGCAGTCTGAGTACATTAAGTTCATCCCGGGAGAAACCGAGACAAGACTGGCTTCCGTTTTTTAAACGTCCAAATAAGCCTATCAAGTAGCGGTTACCTGACAAAGTGGTACCGAAAGCCAAGTAGCAAGAACATCCTCGTTCACTTCCTTTCTTCCCACCCTTCACACACAAAGAGGGCGATTGTGAGAAACATGTTTCGAACAGCCACCTCTGTGTGCACAACCGGGGAACTAAAGGAAGAATCGCGCGACTTGGCTCGGCAAATAGCCATCTCCAATGGCTACGAAATAGTAACCCCACGAGATAAGTTTAGAAGGAGAGCGACGCGCCCAAGCGAAACACTTGGCCAAAAGAAAGTCCCGTTTATGCTGCCCTTTATTAGCGATGAAGTAAGCGTAGCGATTAAACGATGCTTAAGAAGGGCAGGTCTAGAGGAATCGGTAGCGATAGTTGAAATACCACCGGCTACTCCACGTCGTCAGTTAGTTCGTAAGCGCCTGTATGACCGTCTATGCGAAACAACAAATTGCGTAATCTGCCCTTATGGCAGGGACGGTGATTGCATGAGTTCAGGTACGATATACCTGATCTCTTGTAGTAATTGCGGAGATGAATATATTGGCGAAACGGGCAGGCCTTTGTGTATCCGTATAAAAGAACACCTAGATGGCAAACGAAAACTAAGACAAAGCACCCCACTAGGCACGCATAGGATACAAAAGCACAGCGGGGACGATTTTGAAGTAAAAGTCAATATCCTTGCGCAGGAGACTAGAACACCAGCGCGAAAACTTCTTGAGGCTTTTTGGATAAATGCCAAAAACCCTACAATGAATAGCAGGGATGAATGCCCAGAGGTCATACGCGACCTGACCCCGTATGTTCGCATCAATTTCTGATGTGGGATGGTGCAGTCATCAACCTTATGCGACCATAATCAGCTGTTCTAATCTTCCTCATGGGAAGGCACGTAAAAAAAGCGGTGAGTTTTTTTCGAGAAGCTGTTGACCATGTAATTACCATAGAGTTTTTCGTCTTTTTGTAAGTGTCATTGAAGCGTTTGGCCTAGTAAATTGTATGTCAGTATACCCTTCCAGGCTCTGAAGAAGGCGATACTGCCGAAACGTCAGCTACTGTTGTATTGTATTGTGTTTTTTCTATGGAAGTAAATGTATGCTGTTTAACAACCTCGCGATTGCTGAACAAGAAAACGACGCATTCATGTTCCAATGCCGAGGTTAATAGAAAGTCGATCCTGGGAACTCTCGGCGTTGATCAATCCGTAAAGGGACGTGTCATGCATTCGACTTCATTATTCATCGTTGGAGGTGACTGAATACATATCTGGCCTTCGCAATGACTCGCGGTGGTCTACGGATGTACGGAGCTAGTGCTGCTATCCTTCTTCTAGAGAATTCTTGTACCATTTTGCCGAACCCGGAGGGATGGAAGGCTTGGTGGGCTCCTTGCGCGGGGATCGACTCCACGTGTGTTTCGCAGTAGGGCCTCCAAACACTGCGCCACACGCGCCCTTCTGTTTCGGATAAAGTCCTTAATCCCCCCTGTTCTTTCACCGACGAAGAACAACGAGTGAATAACCCAATGAATCGCAAAAGAAGACGCAGAAAAAATAAGAATTTCCACCTCCTAACTGATCGATAACAAGTTGATTACTGTGGTGGGCCTAAAAACCAGTGTTCGTTCGCTGTTTTTGTTGACGGAAGTCACTTATTTTTGTAAGCGATGTTTAGATTTCGAACAATGACTAGAAGGAAACGAAGCAATTCACAGAACCAGCTCCCCTTCCAAAAAGATGTAAATTACACCAATTTTATGGTAAAGGAATTGTTTTGCTCAGTATAAGAAATAAACCAGTCGACGTTGATCAGTTCCTCAATGGGGTGGGTGGGATGCATACGTCTCCGTTACGCATCAAATAGGTGAATTTGAATGGGTAGTACAATGACTTGCGGCAGTTTACCAATGTATCAAATACGTGTTTCTTATTCTTTGTGATATGTCCGCTAATGAGTGTGTCTAACATGGAGTGCAGGATCAGAGCATCAATCGTGCCTACTGCAGGACATTCCTAACCATTGCGTTACACTTCGATCGCCCATTCTGTTAAGTTCATATTTTATAATGAATTTTGTGTAATATCCCTATATTCTTAGTAAACCATCTAGAGGAAGGCAGCACGTTCTGGTCACCACAATACTTAATTTTCTAGTTGATCTTTTCTTCCCCACCGCTGGGAAAGGACCAAATAGAGGTACAATCTAGATCTAGTACAATCTAGATCTATCTCTTTCATGACACTGTCATAAAAATCTAAAAAGCCAATTTTCATTCGGCTGAGAAACAGCTTCTATGGAACATCCAACGTAATTCGTAGGTCTTCCGCTTTTTTGAGAGAAACCAACCATGAATGGTTTACGTAGACGTAAGTAAACGAAACGTTAGCCTTTTTTGTGATACATCTTGTGCTAAAACCCTCATCACTGCTTGTCTAGAAAACATGAAGTTACTCACCAGTGCTGTAGAATTTTAACTGTTTTGTTCTTTGTTATCACTCATGGCTCAACATTTGTAGGCACTTCTGTGTGTTTAATTTTGTTGCCTTTTGTGTGTTCACTTACAAAAAGTATTCTTCAATAGTAGCCATTTCATTTTGATAAGAAAAGGAGGGAAAAATTTATTCAAATGTTAACACCTGACATATTCCGCGTATTTTTTGTTCTGATGATTTTGTAGAAAAACAACCCTTTCTATTTTTGCACCTCCAAAAACTGCTTCTTGCTAGTAATGTCATGTTTTGAAATAAGTGTACGATTTGATTTAATATGAATAAATTAGGATTGCAGGCAGTGCTGAGAGATGTCCTGCAACAACTCACTAATTCGGTCCTTGCTACGCTTCCACCAGCCTGGTTTATCGCTTCTTCTGTTCCTTTGGAATTAGTAAACTGGTTCCACGCTTGTCTGAGAGGATAGAAGCACTTACTTGATTAATGTGTAGGGCACCACAAATCAATGTAGAGGCCAGATGTGCATTAAATCGCATCATGCCGCATCTCTCAAGAAGTGACCGACTTTGCAAACCTTATCATTTATCTTTTATTAGTAAATTAACCTCATACACATCCAATACTACACTTCGTTCTCAACTTTGCTGGAAAATTATTTGCAGATAAACTCCAGAGGAGTCCATTTGTGGAAATTAGTGTTTCAACAAGCATAGGTAGAGCTTTCGCTTGGGAATCTATTCTGATAAAAAGCACGAGAAATTAGTTGCTTGTCTTGAAGAATAAAGATAAACCAATTGTCCGATATTCCAGGAAAATTCTTAGCGCTACTGCGCTGGACGTTTCCTCTAAACTCGTAGCTGTGGAGAATATACAGATAGCGCATTACTGCAAACACTACTTTAGATACTCTCAGAATTTCCTCCTTATCCCAGCCAATCGTTTCACCAAAACGGTGCTAAGAGCAGTCGCCCGTCAAAAGGTGAGCAGATATTGGAATTGGACCTAGTTAAGCTCAGGATGCAACCGAAATCAGAATGTATAACTTTTTTATAATAGTTCCCACAGTCGACATTTTATTGACCTCGGCACTGGTTTATAAACAAGTCGTTTCCACAATGTTTGCTTTTTTCGTATACTGCCTACCACAATTTTCATGGCGAGGTATTATGCGAAATTAACCGCAACGATGCTGAGATAATCGCAAAACTTAGACTCCGGGCCAGATCGAACCACGATTTCCCTTTCCTGGGGATCGCTCATTACATACTGTACTACTGAGGTCTTTGCTCTGCGTTTGTCTCCGTAAGTTTTCTATTTCTAAATTGCAGTAGGTAGTAAATAAAAAAAGCAAACATTGTGATTTCGACTGCGGCCTCAGCTTAACTGCGTCCGATGCCGATGTGGGCTCACCAGATCAATCCCTTTGATGAGTGAGTGCTCAAGGCACTGATAGACAGAAAACCAGCCGAGAGAAACGCAAGGTAAGAGTCTCCGTGGCGCAGTGTGTAATGCTTGAGCCCCCCAGAAAGGGAGATCGATCTAACTCGTGGTGCGAGTTTCGCGAATGTCTCAGCATTGTTGAGTCGTTTTCCTTCTCTGCAATCGCAAGGTTGTTATACAGCATACTTTTGCTTCCGTGCAAAAACACACGATACAACAGTAGCCGACGCTTCGGCAGTATCGCCTTCTTCAGAGCCTAGAAAGGTATATTGTAACCCACCAGATGTAACCCTCCAATACACCCTTGCAGGTCCTGAAGAAGGCGGTACTGCTGAAACTTCAGCTACTGTTGTACTGCATGTGTTTTTTGTACAGAAGGAAACGTATGCTATATAACAACCTCGCCATTGCTCAGAAGCAAAACGACGCATTTATAAGTTTTTTGTCTACTGCTCATAATTTTTTTCAAAGGTAGGGTATTATGTAGAATACAACCACTATGATGTTGAGATATTTGCAAAACATGGACTCCAGGCCAGACCGATAATTACTGATGGCACCATTAGGGTGAAAAAAAGTAACTGAGAGAAAGGCAGTGCAAGGGGGCTCAGTGATGTAGTGGGTAACACGTGAGTTCGCGGAATGGGTAGTCGTGTTTCGACCTCGTCTGGAATGCAACTTTTGCAAATATCTCAGCATTACTGTGGCTGTATTTTACATAATACCCTGTTGCAAAAAAAAATGATTGGCAGTAGATAAAGAAGTTATATATTAGCAGAGTTTTTCTCAAGAGTGTAGGGAGCCAGTCGCGCTCAGCACTCCCAGGCCATTACTGCCGGTGATAACGCGCTGTTTTGAATCAGAAGGAAGTTTGTCACTTTGAAACTAAACTTCTTCCAGAAGCAGTTCATGGGCTTCGCGTTATTTCGAATAGGAGTTCTAGACAGAATTATTCAACTTTTCATAGCTTAATTGGCTGTATTCGAAACATTATTCTCTCTGTATTCCCTCACACTAATTCGAGATTTTCTGAAAAAGACCCTATTGAAAGAATGCCGCATTGAATTTCTAAATTTCATCAAATATGATCAGTCTCCATTTCCACATATTTTGCTAGTCCCTTCTCATTTTGTGAACTGATTACACATTTAATTCCTTAGTGTTTTAAAACTGGTTTAACTGTGAACAAAGATGCATACGTACTTGATACTTGAACGGCCCATCCTCACTAGTTGTGCGGGCCCAGCATAATCACCATTTTTCGGAGATTTGCTGATTAAGCCACTGTGGTTCCCTGGAATCCCGAGAAGCGTCTGGCCAAAGTCTGTCCCAGGTCGTCACGAAAACAGGCAGTCACAGCCCTTGTGGATCAGAGGGAGATTTGCCACCGTGCGACTTTGATATCAGGACGGTGGTGGATCCCAATAATGGTTTATTCTTAGCTAGGCTTCCTGATGGAAACGCCGGACTCCTTCTCAGTTTGGAAGACCCTGCCGCGTAGACGAATCCCTCCACTGTACATAGCAGCCCAACACCCAGGAACACCTCCCAGCCACGATGAGGCGGTAAACCGTTGGGAGGGAACATGGATGTATTCCTGATTCAATAATCAATACTCAATAAGGTACTTTCAATTTAGTTGCCGGCAGCACTTAACTCATGGAGAGTTCATTTCCTTTGTGATAAAAATTGAATGATGGTGCATCACATCCTGAACGGCATATGTTCCAGCTTTGGCTGTTGACAACGGAGCTCATACTATGTAGACGTAAAACTGACTCACACAATAATTTAGGTGTTGCTGTCCTATTAAGACATTATATTTTTTAAACATACTGCGTGTGCGGAAGCCTTTAGAATACCTTTGAAAAGAGCAAACTGCGCACAGGAACAGATGAAAGTAGATAGTTCTCTAATTACAGAGGCTATCTCGTACGTATACCTTCAGTAGGGCGCGTGTGGCGTGCAGAGCAGTTTTCATTATGGTATCGATGCATTCGTAAAGGGCGCCTATGGCGCACTGTTCGGATGCGCCCTGCAGTACACATGGGGTCGATCCCCGCATCCACGGCCCACCAAGCCTTCGGTCGCTCCGGAGTCGGCAAATTGGTACCAGACTTGTCTAGGAGGACAGCAGCACTGGCTGACACATCGATAGACCACCGCGAGTCATTGTAAAGGCCAGACATGGATTCAATCACCTCCAAACGACGCTTAATGAAATCGAATGCGTGGCGAATCTCTCAGGGATTGATCAATGCCGAGAGCTTTATCCCTTTATTTATACTTTCAGCGTTCAATGGATACGTAGAACAACATGAAGAAGGAATTGCGCAGAAGAAAGTGAACAGCATGGCCTACCTTCGGATTTCTCAAAGAAGCGGCCGACCAACTGAAGAACCCAAAAATTCATCTTCTCGATTTAGCTGTCCTCCCAGCACTCTGTTCTATAGTGGAAACGTGGGCCAATACTTCAATCACGTCAAGAGTGCTGCGCACTAGTCATAGAGCATTTGAACGATGTCTCTTGAAATAAGACTAACCTTGCCTTCAGGAGGTAGGAGAAGAGCATCGATGCTGAAACATAGACAAGCCCAACATATGATGAGTAGAACAAGAAATAGACAAAAGGACCACACTGTGAGCTTCACGAGGATGCTGGCCCAGCTAAAAAGACCCGATGGGAGAACGTGTTTGTGATCAAAGTCAAACACCTGTCCTCACAACTGCGGTTGTTTTTTACAATTGACGGTATAAGACTCGCACCCACCACCATGATCGAATCAAGCAATAACCATGGACGGCGACTGCGAAGAAAAGAAATGAATAGAAAATCTGTTCGGGCCGCACAACTCGTGAACTCGGGTCGTGCAAGTATCCAAGCAAGTAACTATAGAAGCATTTTTTGGTCTGTCAAATCTTGTAGCTCAACCATGAAATTCATTTTTGTGCCTACATTTCTTTATTATATAACGTTTTATTTTAGCTGCGTATTCCAATCTAAATTTCTATGCTAGTGATCTGCACTTTCAAATGACGTCTGCGGTAATCTTGTCGGTTTGCATTGCGACTCAAAGAAGATCAACCCAGCCTAACTCCTCACCGTGGAAGTCCTGCTCATATCGCCGTCGCCTCAAATGTTGATCCAATCTACCACTGTTAATTTTATGAATGATACGATAGTGTAGAATTAATTTCTAGTGAAATTGTTTTCATGCAGAATTTCGTCGCTTGCTCTGTTTTGAGTACCGATTTTGTCCAACTTAGGAATTGGATAATCAGTACCAAAATTATGTTCTTTATAAAACGGCAATGCTTGCTGAAGCCGCTATAGTTGAACTGCTACACAGCACACGATTTCACTTTGATTCAATGTACCCATGAAGACCCGCATCGAAGATTGGGTTCTTCGATTCATCGCTGCTCGGAAGAAGACGATCACAGCGTATGGTGATTAGCTTCGTGAAATGCGATAGTTCGATGCATTTGTCATTATTGATTAGTCACCAATTCGAGATTGAATGCGCGACTTCGCATGGATTTAAGACGCGGTCCTTTTCTTTTTTTGCCACAGAGCAAACCTCAAACTTGGACAATGAAAGCGTTTATGACAATAATGATACAATAATAAAGACTTTAAAGTATTAGGAAAACGAGACAATATGATCAAGAAGGCGATAACGGAATCACTGAGCAGTGATAAACCAATGAGAAGAAGTTACACAGAAAATAAAAGAGTAGACTCAACGTGGATCATCAGTTCTGAGGAAGAAAGATGTCCAAACGTTAGCCGAATAAAAGTTGTATAACAATCTCGTGTAGGCTCAATCCAAAGAAATTAGTAAAGCAGACTATACGATATACTAGTGACATAATAGGAGAAACAAGTTTCACATAGAACACAACTTCACCAAGAATATTGAGGAGCAGTTGATGGTGAAGGAGGAGATGAAAGGAAATATGGTTGGTAAGTAGTACGAAGAACAACTGCACCAAGGAAAAAATACGGAATATCAGAAATATCGATGAATGTAGTGGAAAATGCGTAACGCACAATCTAGACCATTGCTGTTTATATTAATAGAGAGCCAAGCACTTGAACTCTACTACGTGACACGACAAGGATACACGAAAAATTCTCGCTGTGTTTCATCAATATGTATACATATACATATATATATATATATATATATATATATATATATATACATATGTACATGCGTATATATACATACATGTAGATACATATACATATATACTGCTGTATTATGTAAATAATAAATATGTTGGTACATAAAGGTGCTTCAACATAACAAGTATTACATAAAATATGTTGGTACATAAAGGTGCTTCAACGTGACAAGTACTACATAAAACATGTTGGTACATAAAGGTGCTTCAACATGACAAATATTACATACATTGCATTGCAATATTGCGAATAATAAATACACGAATTAATAACCTCGTGTTAGCTTAATAATCTAACGAGGTGTTGAGTATTAATGCCAAGGTTAAACGACGATTTACTTGAAAATTATAAATATTAGCTGTCTTGATTTACTAGCACATTCGGCATTGCCACTGTCGCATAGATCTGCGTTCCTGTATAATAACGAGTTTATGTCGATTTTCTACTGTTTACACAGCTTGACTACCAGTATAAAGAAAAAATGTAGTCGACTCATGTGTTCATAATTACTAGTGGTAGGTTAGAGATGTTAAGATAATGACAACACTGCTTACTGCCTCTATAATTCCCCCGTGAGACAGAATATGAAGTCCTTTAAACGTTACTGGCATTAGCTATGGTGCCTTTACTTTCAAGACCAAAAAGAATAAGCACTAAACCACTGATAGATCTGCAAAAATGAGCCGATTATTACTAATGAACGCTCATCTATTTTAGCAAGAGTGCCACCTTTTCGGTAGTTGAACTCCGGATGTCTCGCAAAAGTATTAGTCCTGTATTATTAAAATGCCCCAAAAAAAGGGCAATACGTTTTTCTATGGAAAATATGGATCTTTCTGTCTTAGCGGCTAAATGCAAAAACTTTACCAGTTGTATCGAAGCACTCAGATCAACATGTAATCCGGTAATCCGAGAGCTTCGGTTCGTTCAGAGTCTCTCCATCTTTCATTGCTGAAAATATTTTTTCTGTTGTGCTGAATGGTTAGAAAGAAGATTTCAAACGTAATGGTGAACATGCCTGCTATCATCTGATTCAGTGAAATGAAATGATAGTCGTTTCTGGAAGGAAAGTGTCCTCAAGTCCATCGGATAATTGTAAGCTTGTAGATTAATCGTTTGACTTACCTGACACTTCCCGAGCTCATTTATGTAGATCATCTTGTGATGAACATTTCAAGCGCACATACAGATTCTCTTCTAATGAGCTTACAGTGAAGCGAAATATACTCTTATTCAGCTCACGGTGAAGCGATGAGTACAAGGTTGAAAGAATGAGGAGTATAACAACTAGAACATGGACTGGGACAGATGAGTGGCGCATTCGGCGGTGGCTGGTCAAGGAATGGCCCGCCGCTCGAGGGACGCTTCTAGAATTTCGCTAGAAGGGTAAGTTGATGTGAAATTGACAGGATAACGCGCGCAATTCAAATTTCCCGGCGCAGCCTGACGCACTGCGATCGCCGCGACACGACAAAGAAGGATATCGATCGGCTCGATGGATGCCCGTGCGTAACCTGCACGTCCTCTCGGAGATGAAGCCCGTTTCTGGATAGAAAACCCGTAGCATCGAGCACAATGTGAACGAATTCTAGGAGAAATTCATCATAAATTCAGAGCCCGCCACTTGTACAAAAGAATGAAACTGATCAGGCGATCTTCCCAGTTAATATGCTATGTGTATTTGACGACTTTGTCCTTGTTGAAAAGGATTTTTCAAAATGGAGTTGAAATTAGATCAACGTTTTTTATTTCGTGTCTTGAAATGAAGAAACTTCTGATTAAATGTGCAGAAGATTTTGGTGTTAATCGGATGATTGTTGGTTATACAAGCTGACGACTCGTCGAGTCCCTAGAGCGAGCAGAACCCACTGGGCTACTCTTGCACGCGACAGGGAAAAGTGGAAGATTTGCTGGCGCCCGTTCGAGTCACTCGACGATCAACGGGACTATAGGTGATACAGGTGATACATGCTGACGAATTTACATCCAGCAGTTCAAATGAGCTGGCGATTTCTCATTGACACCTACCGAAAAAATGCACTTATTTTGCAACTACCGATAACTCTGAGCAACCTCAGTTGAACAGTTAATGGATTTATAATGTGATAATCTTGCAGGACAGGCTTTGCTCTATCGGTTTTAAAGCGGACCAAGTTTGTAGAGTGCAGAAAAAAATTGAAAAGGAAATTGGAATCTCTAAGATGTTCAACGCAATCGCAGCAGCCATGTGCACCAACTTTGACCTGGGGGCAACACTAAGGTATTATTGGTGAAACTTCTCAAACGATAGCGACACTCAGTTCACGAATCGAATTCAATACTTCAGACATATTATCGCTTGTTAGTTAGAAAGCAATCAGTCTTCTACTGCTGGCGGCTTATGATTAACAAAAAAGCAACGGGGTTTCTTTCAGGTGGAAGGAGTCACAAATGCTCAGTATTCATGCACGATGATTTGTCGTAGAACTGATGCAGTTGTTTCTTGGTAGTTTTGCTAGATTAATTCTTAACGTTTCCTTGCAATCGTTTTAAAAAAAAATCGCTGCAGCAACACAGATTCGAAGAAAGGATGTTCTTAGTGCATATTCTTTTCTTTATGCCGTTATATTCTCAGTGTTGAATATGTAGGAAAGATCATTGATTGCACTGCTTCGATGTTGGGGTTCATTGGCGCAACAACACCACCTACGTCAGTAAAAGCCAAATTCAACAAAAAGGATGTTGATCGAACTGTGGTAGATGGCAGCAATCACCAATCCCTTAAGTTGGCCACTGGTGACGCCGCACTTCAAAAAAGAATTCAGTGCGGAAGAGATCCTGCCTTATCTGTTCGCTTCAACGAAAGCTGGTGCCGAACACTAAGCACGGGGTCAACTAATGACGAAAACGGAATTATCTTGTCGTGGTCTGGATCAATCTGCGTAACATGACTGACTGAATCCTCTCTAATATTCCATGCTACTGCCGTTAAGGCTTAGTGGAAATTACTGGTATAGATGAGTGTGAACAATGGATCCATTAAAGAAAAAAAAGCTAGATTGCATTGTTTACAAAACTTTACATATACAGATGAAAAGTGTGGAATGAAAACAGCCAAAGAGAACAGGCCACTGTTGAAACATTTTTCTATTCGCAATGAAGAAATGAGAATTTCTTATCAAACGTGGTGATTCTCCGTCTCACATAGTCGGAGGCACTGACATCGTTATAGAAAAGGATAAAGAATAAAGCTCTCGGCGTTGATCAATCCCTGATGGATGCGCCATGCATTCGATTTCATTAAGGATGGTCGAAGATGATTGAATGCATATCTGGCCTTTGACTCGCAGTGGTCTACCGATTTATCGAGCCAGTGCTGCTATCCTCCCAGACAAGCCTGGTACCAATTTGCCGACCCCGGAGGGGTGGAAGGCTTTGTGGGCCAGGGGCGCAGGTATTGATCCCATATATATTTCAGGGCGCCTTCGACCACTGTGCCACACGCGCCCCTACATCTGTGTAGGCAGAAAGAGTTTTTGGGATCGGCTGAAAGACGATCTAGTCTGAATAAAACAACTTGGCATCTGTGCACCTGCAGTTTTGCGCACTCAGGACTAGTGAATAAAGATGCAACTGTCACCGTATCTAACCATGACGTGGAGTTGACAACGGAAAAGTTGCAGGCCAATGGTTTCCTTTCCACAAGTCCAGTATTGGTA
The DNA here is from genome assembly GCA_018806985.1 of Angiostrongylus vasorum. Lineage (NCBI taxonomy): Eukaryota > Metazoa > Nematoda > Chromadorea > Rhabditida > Metastrongylidae > Angiostrongylus > Angiostrongylus vasorum. Next base: position 240,113 of record JADANN010000150.1, on the reverse strand, counting down.
GTACAGGAAGGAGTTTCCACTTGTGAAAAACCGCCCAGGATTATGTCCACTGAAGTTGGAGCTGCAGTAAAAGGAATGAAGAAATGCAGTGTTCCATCACCCGAAAAATGTCACCGTCGATTTACTTAGAGTTAGAGGCTACAAATTACACGTGCTTCTCGCAGCCCGTATAACATCTTGCCTTAAGAGGGAGAGAAACCCAGATCAGTGGAGGACTTCGCGTATCGTCATTCTGCGGGCAAAGAGACCTTTGTTGCTAACATCCGATTTGCTCATTGAGCAGATCCTACCAGATTCTACAAAGATTATACTTCCGGGCACGTCGAAGACCTTGGATGAGCTGCAACTAGTTGAGCAAACACCGTTCCGAAAGAGATTTTGTTGCATGGAGAATATAGAAACTGTGACATGGGTCAAAGAAGTCAGCCGTGAGTATTATCTTTTTTTTATTAGAACCTTTATCAATTTCGAAAAAGCGTCTGACAACATGAGACACGATTGCAATCCTATCAGCGCCTGTCGACCAAGAACTTCTCCGTTTTACGCAAGACACCTAGCTGACTGCGATCCAGCTGTAGCACAAAATACGGCTTTTTGATCTAACTTTACCATTCTAAAAAAGGGAGCGAAAAGGTTGATAGTGATAAGTAGACGAGCCATGAAGAGCTGTATTTCTAGCGAGAATGGGATAGGCGCATGCGAGTAAATCAAGTTTAAGCAACGGTTAACCTTTATTATTGTTTAATTTCCAATAACACCGCGCCAGTCCGTTAGACAACAACCTTTTCTTTCATGACATCTCTTTTAATTCCTCTCTTCGTTTTTTCCACTTTCTGTACTTGCCAGAGTTCTTCAACCCTCTTTGTTCAAAATGCTAGTAAATTAATGAAATTCTTTGAAGTGTCGACTGCGGCCAAGTGCCGTCACTTGAACTGCTAAACTAAAATTATAGTGAAGTCCATAACATTTAACCAACCTCACAGAACTGAACACTCTCTCAGGTTTTAGACGACTCGTCCTCACATGTCGCATGGGGTCCAGTGTTTTTTTCAGTTGATTCTATTGTCTTTTCTGCGGTAGCTGTCGTGTCCCGACTGGTTATTAGCATCTGTGGACCACAATGAAATAGTCTTAATTTGGCGACTAAGAATTTGCAAATGCGACGATTTCTGCGCCTATTTCAGATCGCAAAACTAAAGTTCTGTAGCCAGTTGTTATCCTGTAAGGTCTTGTTCTCAGTTTTGCAGCGCAGTGGTTATGGGCGCCCTGCAATATATAGTATACTTGAGGGCGATCCCATATACATTCATTTCTTCACTCAATACACATTCAAAGCTCATCAAGCTTTCCGTTCTACGAGGATCGGCAAATTGAGGCCAGACCTGTTTTGCATTGATTCGATACAACGGCAAGCAACCGAGAGTCATTTTATAGATATGACACTCGTAAGAACACCTCTAACAACGCGTAATGAAGTCGAATACATGTGGCATCCTTCAAAGATTGATCAATGCAAAGAGCTTCAGAACTTCAGCTTTATTGCATCGATATGATTTAATGCATTAGTGGAACTTTCCTGTGAAACATTAGTTTTAGAGATGTTGCCACTACATTTGAATGAAATATCAGTGGTGCAGCAATGGATGTGACAGAACTTATCGAAACCAAAAAAGGAGTGTAGAGCACTGAAGTTGAACAACATTTTTTTTATTTCATATGACCCGTCTTCACGTCTACTGTGTGGATCTCAGCACTTCTCGCATACAATTCGTTTCCTCGCATCTACTGTGAACGAAGATCTTCCAATTTTTATGTGTGGCTTCGGTTGCTGCTTGAGGATTTTCATTTCACCTTGAATGTCTTAGAATGGTAGGTGGTTCGATTCTCCCTGGAGTCCTGGGATAGCCGGGCTCGAGCGTTCCCAAATGGATTGCAGAGAGTGATTTTTTCCAGACAAGTCCGGTACCAATTTCCCGACCCCGGAGGGATGAGGGACTTGGTTGGCCCGGAGCGGAATCGAAATAGCACCATCCTCGTGATGACGGAGATCACTACCATTGTGCTATCCGCTCCCTGGTTGAATGACGTAGCTCAAAAACCATAACTGTCGTGAGAAAAATGTTGCAACGAGGAACTTTACAACTAGAGAGACCACATCTTGCAAATATTTAAGATCTTTAAGGGAAACAGTTGATGAAGTAAAGAAAGAACTGTATAAGAGACGAAAAGAATTAGAAGCTGCTCCGAGGCTTCTTACAGAAGCAGCAGGTCACTCCAAATATCCTAGTTCCACTTGCCACACTTAAAGTTTCAGGGGATATTGCCCTGTTAATCTAACACATGAGTCGACACTCAACCACTACGGATACTCACCATCAATATAAGTAGCAAGCAAACCATCAGATCTGTCTTATAGACCTAGACATTCTTCAGGTAGAAAGTGTATGTCAAAAGTGAATAATCAACGCTAAGCCTTCTCCTTTATTCATTTGTGTGGAAACAGAACAGCCGTAATGCTTTGAAATCGATTTTGACTGACTTCAGAATGAATAATATGCTCTCGTCTATTGATCAGATTACACGAAATTGAGTCAAATTTTTTGTTATGCCTAGCTTTTCGGAGGTATCGCTTTCACCAGAGCAGCGATAAGGCAAGCTCAGTGCCTTTGGCAATTGCGTGTTTATGTGATATTTGTCTTTGTAGTCGTCGTATTGAGTGGAACAGAGTAAAGTACAGGATCACAAGAATGAAGTGCATAGAACAAGACCGTAGCCACAAGAAGTGTGTAACCCAGCACTTTCCTTCTGTACTGAATTATATCGCCGCTGAAGTGACCCGAATTCAAGAACTGTCTTGTGTCCTGTGATTGGCCGACTTTACAGATGGATGGGCTTCTACAAATCATTATGCGGTCTAAGTATGTATTTATTCACCTCTGTGACATTAACGAATTGTATTAAATTCGAACCGTAGTCTTAGAAGATGGGTGAAAGCTAAACGGCCTATCTTTCCTGATCCTTTGATAAAACGAAGGAATTTTCAGCATACAATCACAGAACATCGGTTAACAAATAACAAAGTGACAATGAGAAGCACTGACACCTTACCTAGAATCCCGGTACGCATATTTTCAGAAAAGCTGGAGTGATTTTTTTCAACGTTCACATAAATAAAAAAAGACCCAATGTCATGTTTTCGTAGTGAGGTCCGTTTTTTTTTCTGCGAAGCGCACAGGAGATGAGTCAGAAAAAAGTAAAAGAGAAACAACTCATGCATATACATATATATACATTGTGCAGGTGACGTGCAACACACGCAATAGGTCTTCATGATCATTGTTGTACGTCGAGAGAAATGAGTAAGCAAACATCAATTGAATGACCAGCCGCACGAAAACAAAAACATTAGGAATTATTAGCTTTCGGAGAAGTGGAAATGATTTCCGTCTACTCATTCGGTTGAAACGACAGTCTTCCATCAACCGAGTTCAGTCTCAAGTAATTTTCAAATTATCTGAAATCCCTAAAACTCCATCGTTCTCATGCTTCTTTGTCTCATTGGAGAACGATGCGTTTATGCTCATCTATCCCATTGTAGTAAAACTATTGCGAATTCCATAGTTTTTAAGGACCACTACTGTTTCGGCGCATGTGACGCAGTGATCGGAGGCGCTGTGCAACACACACGTGGAATCAATCCTTGCGTCCACAGCCAACCAAGCCTTGCATCCATTTGGGGTCGGCAAATTGGTACTAGACTTGTTTGGGACGATAGCAGCACTAGGTCGATACATCGGTAGGCCACCGCGAATCATTGTAAAGGCCAACTATTCATTCAATCAACTCTAAACGATGCTTAATGAGGTCGAATGCATGGCCCATCCCTCAGGGGTTGATCAACGCCGTGAGCTTTATCCTTTATTTTTATTTTTACTACTGCCTCAATGTAAACGACAAGTATCGCACATCGATATTTTAATAAATGTGTACCGAACTCTTTTTGAAGCGGGTTCATGGAGTTGCTACTTGCTTCTTAAGTAATTGGATAGTTAGATTCCCCATGTCGTGCAGATCTCACTACTTCATCCATTTCATCAATTATACTTCAATCGTCTTCCATTTATACAGTGGGGTTCGAGTGCGGATTGGACTGCGACTTAAGCAACAGCCTTTTTCTCGTCTCGCAGGATTTTCAGTAATGCTTTGCTTGACATGGAATTTCTTAAGAGCCTTACTAGAATGCTCGGAGATCTTCGTCATGCAGCAGTGAACAAGGTGTACAGAATAGAAGGATGTTTGCTGTGTTGCCATAAAGCGCTTCGAATTGGAAAAGAAAATGATATGCAAAGTGATAGAAGAGCAAAAAAAATTGAAAAAAAATTCTGAAGGCTAGTATTCAGTCAACTTCGACATTATTTGTCAACTTAACTCGTTCCTAAGAAATGTCTTTGATGTTTTTATACGAGTTTCTCAAGATTTTTGTTTTTTGATGGCTGATGTTGCAGCAACTTTACCTTCTTCCGCTCTTAAGAGATGCGTAGAAAGCGCCACTTCTGACATATCGGTAACAGTAATTAAGCTGTATAAGTGTAGGCTATGAAGAAGACGTAGTACTCAAAGATGGTAGCCATCAAAAATCAAAAACTCGAGTGAACCACGTCGTATCAGCTCACCAACGATAGCTCGTAAGAGCAAAATAATTTGAAGACAAAATACTTGGGATAACTACAACATAGAATACACTTTAGTAGAAGAGGCTTGGCATATTCATAAGCAACTTAATGAAATGGTCTTTCTACTAAAACTTCTTTCCTTTTTAAAACTTGTCCTTCTTTTCCCACTCATTGTTATCGTTTTTCTGGACAACTTCCTCATGTAATACTTCCAGTAGACAAGAAAGCTCTTAAACAATGCTAAACAAACTTTCCGATTCGGCTTCATTTTGGCCTAAATTTAACCGATATTTCTTCTTACGACTTAAAAAAGTATTTCTATATATCACTGACGTTTTAATTAAGCAGGTGTTGACTAATAATCGCCGTAGTTCATAGTTACTTCCTCTGTTTTCTTTTACTTTTGTAAATAAATCTCTTCAGAATTCTACGAGTTTGTCTACTAATTTTTTGTAAGCCTTTCTACTTTTACTGTGACAGAAATTTAGTCTTGTCTTCGTTCGATACATTGCGTTTCGCAACAGTGCAGGAAAAGGCTGAGTCAACAGTCATTTCAAACAACATTCAGCTTAAAGAAAAGAAAAGCGAAGAACTGCAAGTGGTTGAAAGTGGTAAGGTGACAAGTTAAGATTAAGACAGCACCTGATATTTGAAGCATGTAAAATCATCTTCGGGCTTACCTATAGGAAGATGTGAGTATGAAACAAACCTCGTCACTGAGTTAGAATATTTCTGAGCACATCATCATCCGCACTGAGCTCATCCATGGCCTAAGTTTATCTTTCGCCAGGCTTTCTGAAGAGATTATCCAATACCTTCGCTTAGTTGATTCTACTGGATGTATAAACCGCTTGCTGATTATTTTCAATAAGCCTTTTTTCACCCACAGTATGATATCCGTTAAACTCAACATGTTCCATCTTGTCTTATCCTGCACGGAATGAAACAATGATTGACTTGTCTAGAAATTTCTATTTACATGTAATATACGAAAATATGTTAAAGAATTGTAATTTCTACAGTATGAAGTCTAATATCGACTGAATTTATCCACTACCACAATGTTTTCAGGTAACCTCAGGAAAAAAAAACTTGTCGCTTTTTAAAGTGCAACTATGTGTATCAAGTGGAAAAAAGATTACAAAGGAAAGAAAACCGAAGACTGATAACTGCAGAATTTCAATGTTTAGTTTACTGCAGCTAATTATTCACAATCTATAAGGAAATTGTCTCTGGATTTAGAAAGAAGACCTGAGAGTCAACACGCACAAATTTGGATGCGACTGCCTGTGGTAGCCCAACCAATTTTCCATTCTCTTAAAAGCCACGGTGGTTTTTCCTTGAAAAGAAGAAACTTTGAGACAGCTCTACTACACTAAAAAGTTTATTTTTGGAAAGGAACTGTTGATTTCATTTTTGTATCCATAAACAGAAAAGATTGGTTGAGAGGTTACTGCTAAATCAGTACTGAGTTCGCAGAGGAGAATACTTGCAATACTTAGCGAAACTACGAATGGTGCTTTTTTTCTCTAAGGAGAAAAAAAGAAATTATTCTTGACGTCTATGAACGTTGTGCTAGAATTGAAAAGAAAAGCTGATAATCCATGACCAGTTAGTTAAGCGAGTAAGTTAGCAGTAATCGGTGGTCGTTATCATCTTATCGCATCGGCGATTCTTTGAAACGATGAACTTTAAGAATATTCAAAAAATGGATGAAAGAACAGAATGCACGAGAATTTGGAAGAAAAATTTCTGATGTGTTAAATTTCTTTTCTAAACTCTTGCACATAAAATATGCTGATGATAAAAAACTAGACAATACTAGATAAATGTGAAAGCGACCTCTATTCAGCCTATAACAACGTATTTCCTACAGTATCTCTCCATTTCTAGAGCACTGCACGATTCGTTACTGGCAAACAGCTTTTTTCCAACGTTAGACAGCGTATATCTAGAAAGAACCAGCATCTTCTCAGAATTTACTGAATGGAGGAAAAAAAAACGGAGCGGAAATGAAAACGAGCTGGTGAAATAACACAAGAAATAGAAAACAAACAGGAAAAAACAAAGGGATTTAAAATTGATTACTTCCATTATTATGGGTCGAGTAGATATGGAATGAAGAAAGAAATGAAACGTGGAAATCACCTTAGACCAAAGAACTAAAAGAATTCATCTGTCTTTTTCAGTTTTATAACTCTGTGCTTCTGAGCGTCCGTAAAATGGAATTTTTGACTTACAGAAAGGAACAACCATATAATATTATCAGATTAACTCTTTCACTACTTGACAGTACTAAAGGCGCGTGTTGCTGAGTGGTCGGAAGCGACCTACAACACACACGTGGAATCGATCTCACGCCTGTGGTCCACCAAGCCTTCCATCCCACCGGGGTTGGCAAATTGAGACCAGACTTGTCTGGGAGGATAGCGGCACTGGCTCGATACATCGGTAGGCAATGCCGAGTCATTGTAAGGGCCAGATATGTATTCAATCACCGCCAAACGATGCTTAATGAAGTCAAATGCATGACGCATCCTTCACGAACGCCGAGAGCTATATCCTTTTTTTGCCACTTCACATATCGATATGTTGAGAGGAGAATGTGAAATGCTTGTTGGTAAATTGGCTTTTAAGCAATGATATCTGAATGAATTCCAGTCAAATCATTTTGCTCCTGTCTAATGAAAAGCGACATTTTTCCAGGTGAATTTTTCGTTGTCCATATTTCCGTGTAGCGTTTTTCATCTACAGTTCAGTGTTTGCAGTCACTACTCTGTCACTTATTAGGTGTCGTTTATAAGAGGTAAGTTTGTGAGTAGTTCTTTAATTCCCAATAAATCATTTCTATAGGTTTGCTAATATTGAAATTGATCGTTGTTATGTGGATTTTTAACTGCTCTGTACTCTTTTGTAGACACTAAAATGTCGAATTTCTGCACGTTCCGTCGGCATTGTCGTGTATAGAAGCCGATGACTAGTCGCCTATTGGCAATCGTCTTGTTCGTATTCTATGTGTTGACACTGCTCATGTCTACAATGCCTTCCATTCCAATTGTTTCAGTTTCGTTTCTTATCTCTATTAAAAAGAAGACGACTCATTAATAGGGGCTGAGTTTGTGAAAAGCCTGAATCGTAGTATCGAACTAAACTCCATATTATCATATTTCGATCAACAGTAAAGATTTTCGATTATAAATATTTTCTAAAAGCTTCGTCGAAAACGATTTTAAAGCCAACAGAACAAATTACAGGTATGGGGGATATGTCCGATTAGTGTTAGTTGTTTGCTTTCATTACCTCTATTAGTGATCGGAACATTTCGAGAACAAAGTGTAGCTGTAAAAGGGATCGTGAATTGCCGAGGTATACGTCAAGCTGGGGCTTTCGTACAGCTTTACGATGAAGACATCAGTAAGCTCAATTTCAATTTTCTTTCTACAGATGAGTAACACACAGTAAACCCGTAGAGGCATCGAATAGATCAGTGTTAATACGCTGTAGCAATGACGCACAGCCGAGTTGCTCAGAACTTCACAAGATCGTGTAGTAGACAAAAGCACACCGCATTGTGATAATCACACAATAGTGAAGAGTCCACAAAACTTGTTATTCTGAATTTTATGAGAATTCCCATTTCAGTTCCAGTCATGGACAGTGACGATTTACTGGGTTCAACAACGGCCGATGAGTTAGGAGTGTTTTGTGTCCGAGGATACACAACTGAGGTATGCATGAAAGCCCTGCAATTAAAATATTAAAAATGATCTATTGTGGCAGTACTAAACTGGATACCTGCATAAGCTATCCTTGCAGAAGTGTCCATAGTTCCGTTTATTTTGTTTCGCTCCGCCACGATCGTTAAGCAAGGTGCTCTATAAAATTAAACACCCGAAAGTTCATATCGCCACCTTAGGAGACACTTATTACAGCGTTCGTTAAGTGTGAGGCCAAATTGTCGATCTCATTGAAGAGATAATCATGTTCCTTCCGAAATGCAATGCACAAGGAGAACTTTTTAACAAACTAGAACACACTTTTAACTCTGTTGATTAATCAATGGGTTTTTTCAATTGACCTTAGCGAACTCGTGTTTTGTCGCTCCTCTTTCGGGTGCCACTCCCACCCATGTTCGTAATTTTCATGGCCTCCATTCTTGTCGAGAAGACTTGTTACGTGCAAATTGCGCAAGTTATCACCTCTGCTTCATTAGTTGTCCTGAAAAGGCAGCAATATCGTCCGCAGAACAGTGTTTTGACAAAAACTTCCAACACTACGCATGCGTTTTCAAAGCAATCCAATCGTTCGATCAATCGTTGCTGGTAGGGTACATGTTCTCGGAGTATTTCGATGGTTTCGGGACACTCATTTTAAGGGATACTTTGGTTATTTATTTATATGTGGACTCCACTTTTTTTCTTCCCACTCATTCTTCCCTACTCGTAACATCACGGCTCTGAGGAGGGCGAAATCGCCGAAACGTCAGCCATCGACCAACAACACCGACAACAACGACAACGACACCGAAGACCTATATCAACCTCGCATCAGCTAAAGAAGATCAGTTTATACGATCATATAAAAAAAAATGTATCAACTATCTATGCCAAGGTTCATAGAAAGTCGATCTTTTGAGTTATATTTTGGTTAGGTAATAACCATCTTCCCATAACTATTTTGGTTAGGTAATAACCATCTTCCCATAACGTTACAGAAGCATTGATTAAGAATCATGATAATAAGGACGCAAGCAACGCAGTATTAGTGACCCTGTTCCTAGCGCAGGCCGCCCAAGCTGCCCAGGCGCTTGTTCGACCAGCTGTGGGCCTACCAAACCTCTCATCACTCCGGCCTGTGGAAATTGGTTCCAGACTTGTCTTTCACTATCTTTAGCACAGCTTCCCAATGTTTCTAGCATGAATCGATTCGACCAGCATCCGACAATATTTGTAGTAGATGAAAACACTTAACAAGTAGCCTAGACAGCACGCAAAATTTGAAGAGCTTCGTGGACGATGGATGCGGGGAAACAAATCGATTGCAAGAACTGCTGGTATTCGTGCAACAGATAGGAAGAGGATGGTAATGATAATAAGAATGTAGTGAATAGAAATAGCAATATCCTTCTGGATTGCTCAGTATACACGAGGTTGCTAGATAAATTCTCATTCGGCTAAAAATTTCGGCGTTCTTGCCAGACAAATAACAATAGTATTGGCATTAATGATAAGCCTCTATAGAAGCTCAAGTTTACAATCGCTTACCTCGAGAATTTTTCTCCACCATTTGTATGAAGCAAAAGCGTAGGAGAACCAACCACGTTGCGAGATCTCCATTAAGTAGTAGTGAAGTGGTTGAGACGGGAAGTCAGTCACGTTCATCTCATGAAAAATTGGCCTTTTGCCTTTAAATTTGCGCTACTCTCAGCATCTGTTTTTGCTCAAATTTCGCATCGATGGTCAAAAAGCAGTATATCACACATGCTGATTAATATCAATTTAAAAATAAAGTTCTATGTAAACCGACACTGCGCAATGAAATCATTTTAATCAAACAGCTATACTCTATTCGATTCGAGCCCATTCGACTACGGTAGTCTTCAATTCGTGATCGTCGTTCGTTTGATTCCGTGCCTGACTTTAATCAAAGCTGTCATTAGCCGAGGTCAGCAAGTTGATAGACGACTCGTTAGGCATGATAAGGACACTGACTTCATTTATTAGTAACCTTCAGTAAGACATTATACAGGTGAAATATGCACTGACTCACCTCTGCGATGCTCAGTGGAGTTGAATGCGTGATTCATTACTAGGAAATTAGGAAGTAGATTGGCACGGTGCTCTTTATTTATCCTGTCTATCACGGAGTATGTGAGCACTTAACCTAAAGCGCAGATGGGTCCACAAAATTGCTCTTGTTTCGATGCGGAGCAGAAATGATTAATACTGTTCGTGAGTAGGTATGCATGCATGCAGCATTGGAGTGTCTTATTGTGTGCAGACTGTAGAAAGCACGTCAATTTAATCAAAAGACTCCCATCAAGTGACGAGCAGATTTTCGCTCGTCTTCGCAAAAGAATAGCTTTTGATTAAATTTGAAAAAGTACAATAAGTGCTCGAATGAAAATCCGTGTGCTTTCGCTAGAGTTTGACGAGCTACCTTGGTGGACTCTGGGTGATTACTGAGATTTCAGATAATACATGTGACTATAACATTTTAAATGCTCAGCAATGTTGCAGCATTAATGGTTTTCGAACAGACACATCTATGCACTACTAAATCGGCCTGTAAATTAAGTACAGCTCCTAAGTTTTGTTTCTTCATCAGCTTTCAGATCAGTGTTATTGAACCGTACATTTATATTGAACATAACTGCGGCTATGAAGGACTGAATAAGAAGGTAAATCTTAAAAAAAGTTTCAAGTTACGTTGCTCATTTTTTTTCAGACTTCTTTTTATTTAAGCATTTCTTCGTTCGCACGATCCCACCTGAATTCATCATGGAGGGAAATTTTTCGAAGAAAACGTTTCACATGGGTGATATTGAGCTGCTTACAAAAGGTCAGCCCTCCTTCTTCTAACTAAAATACGTCACAGAAATTTCACTACTTATTTTTTGCGATCGCACAAAATGTTTCGAAGTGTCTCTCATCTAATTTTGAGCCATTATTCATCATCTTAGTAGATGCAGCACACTGGAAAAAAGACAAATTGTTGAGATATCTAGAAAAGTCTCAATTCAACTCACTTTAAAAATGTGAATGCTTTTCAAATTATGTCGCAAATACTACAGTTACTCACTAGCACAACATTTTGCTAAGTACGTGTAGTCGTAAGAATAATTGTGTAAGAAGAGTGTTGCGTCAGCACCAAACCTTAAGGTATAAGCTGAGAGAAACGCCGAGCAAGGGCTTCCGTGGTGCGGTGTGTAGTGCGCGAGCCGCCGGCAAGGGAACTGGGAAAATCGTGGTTCGATCTGGCCCGCGACATAAGTTTTGCGAATATCTCAGCATCGTTGTGGTTGTATCTCAAGATTTAGTTATTAAACGTTTATACAGACATATATAATCATTAAACCAATGAGCAACCTGAATTATCAACGTACAGAAGCTAACCCCAAAGAGCAAGGACTAACGTTGGAAATAAGTGGAAGTACTGTTCTAATGGACTGACTAACTAGGAAGGGAATACATAACATATGCAAACAACTCTCATCAAACGAATTCTTACCAAGTGGGATGTGCCAGGACATACAGTCATAAAGGGGGTGATAAATAGCGCTTTTTATATATAATCATTTTGAATGAATAGATCTTATTATATTCTCTTAAATACTTCATTGTACTGGAATCTATCGTTATTGACATCGATCGAACATCGATCTATCGAATCGGCGGCGATGAAACCAATAGTGAAATAGAGGTACCAGAAGCACCTTTCAAAAAAGTCTGTGTCATTCATGGCTGCTACAGTCGAAATGAAACTGCTAAAACGGCTCTGTGATAATCTACTGTTTTGTTGCTAAACACACATGAGATTGTTACTAATATAATTATTCACAATGGTTCACTTTTCGGCGAATTTCTCGTTCTTCAGAGCATGGAAAGGTCAAGTTGATGCACGATCCAGTCAACTAAATATCTCCATAACCACAACTGAGAACCCCAAAACCTACATTCTAACCGCACTGAAAGCAAAGTTTTCAGATAGTCATCGTTTCGTATGAGATTTACATTTATCATTAGAGACCAGCCGCTTGGAGTTTACGTGAGTTAATAATAATAATAATAATAATAATAATAATAATAATAATAATAATAATAATAATAATAATAATAATAATAATAATAATAATAATAATAATAATGTGCCTCTCTTGCGTATCCTCTTCTTGCGAGACGGTAGGTGAATGAAGAAGCCGTTTCCAATGCGAATGAAATCTAAGTTTCAGTCTTCTCTATAGGAGCTGTGGAAAAATTCGGTTGACTAAATTACACGTCAACTTGACCTTTCTAGAGGTCGAAGGAAGACCAGATCCGTGGAAACGTTAGTCATCGTGAAATAAATATATCGTTAAAAAACCTTGTGGATGCTCATCGAGAAAGTACTAAATTATTGATCAATGCCAAGATTAATAGAAAGTCGTCCTGTGAATTATCACATGACGTTTTTATAGTAAATTAAATAAAAGTGGAGTAGTATGAAATGAATATAGGAGTTGCACGACTGTATGGACAGATATACCACATAAATTATCCTCCATTTGCTTCCTATTTATTTTCTTTCTTATTTTCCATATGCCTCATATGTTTAAAAAAATATAAAAGGCTTAGGAGTAGGTAATGCCTCCTAGTTTTCTCCACTGGACATACTTTCTTTATCTTCTTATTCTTCTTCTATTACAAAAAGAAACAGAAAATTCATAACGAGCAATTGTTCCAGACGCCCCAATTCAACAGTTTGAAAGGCGTGTGTTAATGCATCATCCTCACCGTCATCACCATTATCATCATCTTCATCATCATCAGCAACAACATCAGCAACCTTACTACTATGGTAAAACCACATTACACGAACAAATCATTCAATGCATTCCTCACTACGTGGCATATCGTGACTACTACGAACGAGTAAGTCCACAAGCAATTTCTACTACATTCAATCGAAATCAATGAAAATATGAAGACTTGGCAATTTCGATAAAAAGAATAGTAGTGATGTCAAATTTTTATTTACTGCCTAATAGAATTTTTCATAGCAGGATATTACGTGGCATTCAACCACAATTATGGTGAGATATTTGCAAAACTCCGGACCGCAGGTATATGTGGTGGGGAACGAATGCGCTATTGTCCTTTCCGGGTGTAACGCGTTCACCACCACACCATGCGGTTCCTTCGTTTCGCCTGTCTCTCAGCTAGTTTTCTAGCGGACAGTACCATCGGCAATCACCCGTCATGTAGTGATTTCGACTACAGCCTCAGCTTAACTGGTTTCGTTGCCGATTTGGGCTCCCTAGATCAATTCCCGTTGACGGGTGATTGCTGATGGCGCTGATCGATAGAACTAGCCGAGAGGCAAGCGAAACGAATGGCCGACATGGTGTGGTGGTTTTGGAGATTTGCTGGTTAGGCCATTGTAGTTTCCTGGAATCCCTAGGACAGCTTAGCCAAAGTCTGTCCTAGGTCTTCACCACCACAGGCAGTCGCAGCCCTTGTGCATCAGAGGGAAATTTACCGCCATGCGACTTTGATACAAAGACGGTGGTGGATCCTGGTATTGGTTTACTCTTAGCTGGCTTCCTGATGGAAACGCCGGACTGCTTCTCAGCTTGGGAGACCCTGCCGGAGAGAGGAATCCTCCCGCCGTACTTTGCAGTCCGACACCCAGGAACACCTCGCAGCCACGATGAGGCGGTAAACCGTGGGGAGGATCACGAAAAAGTATTTTCCTCAAAATCCATACCTTAATCCGTCACAAGAAAATTGATTAAAACAATTCTAAATGTTCGAAACGTCGTGAATACGACCATTTTTGCCCCTTTTTTCATAACAGATGTCTTTATTTCATACTTTTTATCTCAAATTCGCTACTATTATTCGCATTTTTCTCTTAACTGTGAAACTATAAAAAGCATATCGAAAAAGTGCAAACAAACTAGAAGCATTACGTAATATTTATTTCTCTAGTGAGCCATATAGTATATAGGGAGCCTTTTCGAGTAAGAGAACTTTCAGAGAAGAGCGTTTCTGAATTTACAGCTCGATTCACAGCTTTCCATTATTCTTCTGAGATTTTCCATCAGTGGGAACATTCTGGATTTAGTGGCAATCAAACCGAGCACTAGTAAAAGCTCAGTTTTTCTTTATATGTGATTAGTTTTTTGTAAAGTAAGAACAGTGCAAAGAAAGACCGGTGTTCATAAATAGTAATGTTTGGTTAGTGCAAAAACTACAGCCGGATATAGACGGCGAACTATCAATCATTACTATCTGCAAACTTTTGTTAACTCAATAAGGGATAAAAGGATAAAGGATAAAACTTTCGACGCTGATCAATCCCTGAGGGATGCGCCATGCATTCGACTTCATTAAGCATCGTTTGGAGGTAATTGAATGCATATCTGGCCTTTACAATGACTCGCTACCAATTTGTCGTTCCGATCCCGGAGGGATGGAAAGCTTGATGGGCCATGGGCGCAGGGGATCAATTCCACATGTATGTTGCATGGCCCCTCCGACCACTGCGCCATACACATCCATAAGGGATGAATTAGACTATTTCGGTTGTACAGATTTCTAAAGCAATAGGAGTGATGATTTAGTCAAAATCACTTCCAACAATGGTTGCTGAGAATTTTTTTCTTGGATGTAAATATCGAAGTGTTTGGATATGTCGTAGACGATTGCTAAGAAGTCCAATGCGTGCGCTGGGCGAGGCTGAGTCTCTGAGTTCTATTGCCCATTTTCGCAGTGTTTAGAGAACGTATATAAACGATCGCAGTCATTCAAGAAGACTAAATGCTTTCCGCTGAGCAGTCGTAATCAGACACATACATTAGCACAATGCAGGCATCTTAAAATCCAGAATGTTTTGATAAATTAGTCAGGCTATTGAACTGAACGGTCACTACTCATCCTTTTTTGGCGTAAATTCAGGATTGGGAAGTGTTGGTGAGCTTCATCTCCGTTCATATACGTCGCTCACTTTTGTACAAGATCCATCTATAATTGCACATCATTATGTGATTGACAAAAGGTCATTTTTGCTGCGTATCGAAAATGCAGGCTTGATAATGGCAATCTCGAGCTCTTTTCCACTTTCTTTCACCCTTACGATGTTTTTTTTTTCTGAAAAGGTGAAGCATTACTGTTTTCTCGTTTTCGAGTTTTTCAGCGGTTTTTCACGCAGCTGATAGAAGCTCAGCTCTGAATATCACAATCAAATGACCGTCGTCAACTGCCGATGGGTATCAAAGTCCTTTATTAGCAATACCATGATTTCCGAAAAGAAGGATTTTGAACCCTTTTTGTATTGCCTACTTGGGAATGGTTTCCTAGTTGCTTGTTCTATGAAGGTTCGCGTTGCTTTCATTTGAACTCATAAAGCAAACCAAACGATTTTTTCGGACTGAGTTCCATCCGAAGCAGCATAAAAAGTGTTCTAAATTGAGCGTTGTCATAGGAGAGTTCTACATGATTAGCCAAAGGGAAACTTTTAGAATTGTGAAGTTGGGAACAGGGAAATTGGCTGTTATTTCTGCATGAAGTTAAAGCTCCAAAAACCTAACCAATACATAGCCTTCTTTATTCAGAATTAGGTGAAACTATCAAATTATTGATGTTCTTGGTTTCACAAGGTTTTCTGTATTTTAGGTGGTTGTCAATGGAGCTACCGCCTACAACAAGACTAAGGCTGAAGAACAAGCTTGGAAGGAGATGGGTGAAGATACCAGACGTCCACATGTTCTTGAACAAAATGAAACTCGCAGTTTTGAATCAGAGACACATTTAGAAAGTCGCAGCGAGATTCACATTACGGAAACCCGAGAAGAAGAAACTAGAGAACTTCAAGCACGTGAGAGCGCTGAAGCAAATGAAGCAAAACAACGAGAGTTGGAAAAACAAGAAACAGAAAAACATACAAGATTAGACATGGAAAGAAGAGTAGAGGAGGAACGCCCAAAAGAAGTGGAAGAGTGGAGAAGATTAGAGGAAGAAAAAATAATAGAAGAAGCCCGTATTAGAGAAGAACAACTAAGAAAAGAGGAGGAAAAACGGCGGGATGAGGAAGCTCGTCTTAGAGAGCAGCAGTTGAAGGAAGAGGAGGAAATGAGGAAGTTAGAAGAGGAGCGAAGACGAATACAGGAGGAGCGAAGGGAAATTGAAAAGCTACGCTTGAAAGAAGAAGAAGAAATCCGGAAAGAGAAAGAGAGTCGATACGAAGAAGAACGTAGGAAAGAGGAAGAACGAAGACGGGAAGAAACTAAGTTGAGAGAAGAAGAAAGAAGAAGAGAAGAAGAGCAGCGAAGGCAAGAAGAAAGGCGGCGTGATGACGAACGTCGAAAAGAGATGGAGGCAAGACGTGATGAGCACATGCGCCGGATAGAAGAATTTAGACGTCTGGAAGAGCAGAGGCGTTTGGAAGTGACCAAATTTGAAGAAGAACGACGACAGTGGAAGGAAAAAATGAAGGAGGAAGAGAAAGCTCTGAAGAAAAAAATTGAAACGATATGTTCACGTGGTGCCGCGATTAGAAGTGCAGAAGCACGTGTTAAGTATTCAGATGGACTGAATCCGTGCGACGACATTAAGAAATTCTAGTCACTGTTGGAAAAGAATGTTCTATTAAAAATCTCAATGATTACTATGTGCTTTCAGTTTTCATTTGTCCTGCCCAATTGTTCTATTCGTTCTTTCTCCTATTTTATCAGTGTTTCTTATATTCCTTTCAGGAAACGCAGACGTGCTTTTTAAGTTACAAGGCGATTCTACGCATAAGGCACTGATATGGTTTTACTACAGTGTATTTCTCAACTATGATTCGAATATTCATAGTTTCACTTATGATCACCACTATTCATTTGCATCTGGTACTCGTCGTCTATGTTGAGGATAAAGTTTGATGATGCATGCTCTAGAGAGGTTGATATGCAGAATTATAGCAAAACGATGATAAAGTTCTTTTATTTTCATGACTACGTGTGCACGAGATTAATATGTAGTCTTTGAAGTATATGCAAATTTTAACCTCTTCAAATCGATTTTTGAGCTGTTTAACCCTCTCGCAGCTACGCCAAACTCGGTGTTGACGATACCTAATTTCAAGCCTTTGTGGAGCAGTGGGTTTTTGAAGATAAACAATAAGCTATGGGTATGAATGATAGTTATGATACTATTTACTATACGTTACTATGGTTCATCTTACAAACACACTACTGTCAGGATTATAGCTGTCCACTAGCAAACAATTTTCTGGTTAGTGAACCCGTTTGGGGAACAGTTTTTCGTATATTTCTAAGTGCGGAATACGGTTTTTCCCAAACAACCCCCCTACACAACATGTATGTTCCACAAGCTCTCAAATGACAGCAAAAAGTCCTGGAAAATACCGGAAAGAAAGTGGAACCTATGGATGTCATGCTCGCCACTTTCGCAAAACCATTATCACACAATAAATGCTACTAGTCGTGAGAGTGTTAAAAATATTGGAAGCCAATTGCGTTAAGCTTCGGAGGGCTTCAGCGCATTCTTCGCCATTCTCTTTTTTTTCAAAGAATACATTAATAAAATAGTAGCGCTACGGCTATGCGCGTTAAGGTGTTTTTACACTCAATTTCGAGTTACTCACATATTTTTTCCGATTTTCCGAAAAATTCCTCCTCTGTAGATATGACTTTAATCCTGGATAATCATCTGACTTAATCGGACAATTTTCCACTGAAGTTCTGGAACAAGTCCTTAAACAAGCGAATTCAAGCAGCGGCAATGTTTCGAAATCGATTAGGAGGGATTACAGCAAAATCCCACCAGTTTTTCATCTAATAGATTTCCTGGCTACGCAAGAAAAACGAAAAAAATAATGTTGCTTCTGGAAGCTTCGGGATAGAACGAAATGCAAACTTTTAATAAACCGAAAAAGTCAGTAGTTAGTTCTTGATCTTGGAGGAAAAGTGTGGGGTTTCACAAATACGACAAATGTCGCTAGATTTATTTATGTGATCTTATAAACTGACCTTCTTTAGCTGATCCGAGGTTGGTATAGGTGTTCGTCGACGTTGTCGTTGTTGTTGTTGGTGTTGTTTGTCGATGGCTGACGTTTCGGCGATTTCACCTTCCTCAGAGCCTGGACGTATTTTTATATTAGAATACTTTAGTTATTCGGTGTAAAAGGCTAAAGTATTAATGAAGATCAAAGTTTTTAAATAGATGGTGGGTTAGGATGCTACGGTCATACTGAAAGGCTACTCACCGTGATGTAACTCGAATGACTCGTAATGCAAGCCATTCTCGAGCTGCTCGTAGAGAACGAAAAGAGAATAAAAATGTACAGCTTGTCGATTGCGCAGCTAACCACTCTCTTAAAATAGTGTCTTAGTTGTTCAATCCTTAGGTGGTCTGGTAAATATTTTGCGCAAATAAGAGGGTTGGCCATGGGACAGCGTTTAGAACCAAGCCTTGCCATCGCTTTCATGTCTAAGGTGGAAGCTCCAATTCTCGACCACCGACCATTACTCTACTGTCGATACATAGACGACTGCTTCATCGTCTGTTCCACACAAGAACAGATGGATGAGTGCTTTGAATTGTTAAACCGACAGTCAGAGTATATAAAATTTACACGAGAAAAAACCAACCGAAAACTGGCTTCCATTCTTAAACATCCAAGTAAAGCTCTCAGAAAGTGGCTATATAACAAAATGGTATGGTAAGCCAAGTAGTAAGAACATACTAGTTCACTACCTCTTATCAAAAAACATGTACCGTACGGCAAAAAATGTGTGCACAGGAGAAGAGGAAAGGAAGGAATCGCAAAACCTGGCACGAAAAATTGCCATTTCCAATGGCTACGACGTAGAAGCCACTCGGCTTAGACAAAAACGTAGGGTAGTTCCCCAAAATAATGTTTCGGACGTAAGTAAGATCCCTTTTAAGCTACCCTTCATACCAAATGAAATAAGTTACGCCATTAAGAGATGCTTAAGAAAAAGTGGTCTTGAAAACTATATAACGATTATTGACATCCCACCCAATACCCTACGCCGTCAGTTAGTCCGCAACCGTCTCTATGATCGTTTGTGCAGCTCAGAAAACTGTATGATCTGTCCTAACGGTGGTCTCATGTAACGCATGCGATGAGGAATATATTGGGGAAAACGGGTAGACCACTTTGTGTCCGCATAAAAGAACATCTAGATAGCAAAGCTAAAATTCGTCAAAACACTCCTCTAGGTACGCATAGAGCACAAAAGCATAACGGCGATGATTTTGAAGTGACTGTACGGATCCCAGCGCAGGAGTCGAAAACATCAACGCGCAAAAACTCTTGATGCGTTTTGGATAAATTTCAAAAATCCAAAGATGAACCGGAAAGACGAATGCCTCACTACCACACGTGACATAACGGCCTATTTCAAAATGATATTTTGACCCCGGTGTGTGTCGTGCTGGCGACCCCACGTGAACAACGCGTGGGCCAGTCCCACTCGTTACATCACGGTGAGTAGCCTTTCAGTATGACCTTAGCATCCTAACCTGCGATCTATTTAAAACTTTGATCTTCATTAATACTTTAGCCTTTTACACCGAATAACTAAAGTATTCTGATATAAAATATGTCCAGGCTCTGAAGAAGGCGAAATCGCCGAAGCGTCAGCCATCGACAAACAACACCAACAACAAAGGCAACGTCAACGAACACCTATACCAACCTCGGATCAGCTAAAGAAGATCAGTTTATAAGATCACATAAATAAATATACCAACTATCTATGCCGAGGTTTATAGAAAGTCGGTCTTTTAAGTTGTCGCTACATTGTTTCAGTACTAACTTTCACTTACCTTCGCTATAGATTGCTGTGTAAGTTATTCATTATCCAACGTTAAGATGCCTTCAAATATATTTTACAGAATTCGACACCACAATTGCTTTGCAGACTTCAACACATCTCACATTCGATCAACTTCTTTGTACCCATCATCCATGAAGGTCTTCGGGTTCACCGTTGGGTCGATTCATCAGCTCTCCTTGAGGATTCTTGATACTTTGAAACCCACTAAATGCTGATGGAGTCTATTCCCCCTCTGAATTTTTAAATGATCGTACTTGTGCATTTCCAGATCCTCATTACCAGTTATCATCACTTCCTTTTAAGTGTAGAGATAGCCGATTGCAAACGAGTTTGGTACGAATCTCCCAAACAGGGATGGAAGGCTGACTTGTATGATTGGTGACGGAGTCAATACGTGGCTTTGAGCATGCTGAATCACTAGAATTGCTCTAAAAGGAGCGGACAGCACTAATACCTAGTTTTATAAAATTCTGGAAGAAAGCAAAATCCAGGAGTAAATTAATCGTCAAACGGTCACATAAAGCACACGGTGCGTCCAAAATTCACTCACCGATATTTACGATTTATTTGTTTATGGTATTTACTACTAATTATTTATTACATTATTATTATGATTTATGATCATTTACCCTATTATTGTTATAAGTTATGATATTTATGAGATTTATGGGTGAACTTCTTTACGGACTCTTTAAGAGTGTTAGTTAAAAAAAAACTCCGAACGTAAAATAATAACTGCTGTTTAGAATCGTCTTCCAGCGATTTTCAAATGTATTTGGAGGAAATTACATATATCTGCACACTTCGATGGTTATAATATTCCTTAGGATTTGATACAGTTAAGACTATGAGATAGCCTATGTTGGCAACAAGATGTATCGTGTAGTTCGGTATCCGAAGGCATAAACTTCTTCGTTGACTAGTGTATAGACAAAATCATATCCAAACGATCTAAAACGTCCACGGTTGCCTTTCTATATCTCAGTACATTAACTTGTAGGATAAATATCCTTCGATGATAACGCTAAAAGAAGATTGCAGGACTTATAATTTCAGTAAATTCACTGAGGTTGCTCTGGATTGTTAAACTGACTTTATCCAAGGTCGCTAATTTCTATTGAATAGTTGGTGATAAAAAGAGTTTTTAATGGAAGCAAATGGGTTGTTTAGATCGTTTTCATCAGCAGCCTCCATTAATATTAGTAATGTCACTACCATAACTAACTATTATTATCATTAATACCATTATAAGTGTGGCGCAGTGGTTGGAGGCTCCCTGCAACACACGTGGAATCGCTCGCGGCGCCCATGACCCACTAAGCCTTGCATTCCTCCGGGGTGGGCAAATTGGTACCAGACTTGTCTGGGAGGATAGCAGGTCTGGCTCGATACATCGGTAGGCTACCGCGAGCTATTGTAAAGGCCAGATATGCATTCAGTTACCTTCAAACGATGCTTAATGAAGTCGAGTGCATGGCACATCTCCCAGGGATTGATCAACGCCGATAGCTTTATCCTTTTTACCACTATAAGTCTGTTCGATTTTCCATGTTTGAAACTCTATAACAAGCGAATTGCGCAATTCAAAGGTTGTCCAAACATTCTGAGGAAAAAAAAACTATCCATTTTTGTTGCTCGATAGTTTAATGGATTACTCCCATTGGTCAGTTTGTTCAGCTGTGACATCACTGTATGGTCGTCGAACACAAAATTCCGGCTCATTACAAAATGTTCAATCGACTAATATTGCTATTTTTCGCATTATCCGGAGCTCTCTTAGGGGTAGGCACTGTTTTCTATGAAATTCTCCCAACAAACATGTCTAACTTTGGCAAACACACTTCTTTTAGTGGATTTGGTACGTGCATTTGACGTCGTCGTACTCTGACGTTCAGTACGCCTACGCTCCATTCATGAATGAAACGAAAACCGAGAAAGCTATTCTCGCGAGGCTTCTCTCATATCAGAGTCGCATTGTTAGTCCACATTTCTATTACATTTTTTTTTGGGTTCGGCTTCTTTTCAACTATGGTTTATACCTTTAATTTAAAAAACTCGCGCAATTAAATTCCTTCCAGTAGGTCTTCGTTGTTATTTCGTAGAGGATATATGACCCTCATAGGTCATTCTCATATTATCCACTCTTAGATTTCTTTATTTTATATTGACACAATGTGTAGTGGAGTTACTGGTGTGTGTTTCAACATTATCGATCGCTATGAGCTGATTTCTAAGAGGTGAGTCATTTTACTAATTGTGTATATTAAGATAATGTGAGCAACTTATTAAACGACAAAAGTAGATCTGCAAAGAGTAGAATACAAATCATTTACTACTACAAATACTAAGGGCGCGTGTGCCGCAGTGGTCGGAGGCGCCCTGCAACACACACATGGAACTGATCCCTGCGCCTCAGGCTCACCAAGCCCTCCATCTCTCTGGGGGTGGGCAAATTGGTACCAGACTAGTCTGGGAGGATAGCAGCACTGGCTCGATACATCGGTAGGTCACCGCGAGTCATTGTAAAGGCCAGATATGCATTCAATCACGTGCAAACGATTCTTAATTAAGTAGAGTGCATAGCGCATCCCTCAGAGATTAATCAACGCCGAGAGCTTTTTTTTATTGCAATCACTAGATGAGATTTTATTTACGGTTATTTATAGGTTATTCGCGTATCGGAGTCTTCGCAGTATAGGCAGTGGAGAACCACTGTTACTGTCCGATGCCCGTATAATTCCACCTAAACGTGAGCAAATGAGTTTTACATAGATGATGATAAGCCTCACTCTCAATTAGGCTATGAAGTAATAGGATCCTGTTTCCTTAAATGACTCATGTTTCTTGATTTTAAATGATCCGACTTCACATATTGCATTCGTCCGTTACGTACCAAGATATTCGGATACGTTTATGGAGTCGATTTATCATTTCATTATAGTATCTTCCTCGTAAATTCCGCTGAATGCCTATCCATTGGGATTTCAATGAAATCCTAGGAGAGCTCTGCTACGCTTAATGGACCTTCAATATGGGCAATCATCAATTTACCAAGATTGGATGGAGCTTCCTATCATCTCTCGTCCTGTTAATAGTAGAGCAACTCAAGTGCGCACCAGTAGCCTTCATTTCCCTCTGCAGCGTACTAGAGTATCCGTTTGAATTCTGCTCGTTCTAGGGAACCCGATGAGCATCATATCTCTTTTTTTAAGGATTTCCTGAACAACTATGACTATAGCGGTTTTGGTTTTCCTGCTACGCGTTTGAGATCTGGGCATTCCAGGTAGTGAAGGCTCTGTCGATTGGTTGTAATTCATATGCACTACATTTCCGGCCCATCTTATCTTCGATAATCTGGCGTGAAGAACGATGTCTTCGATTTTTGGTCGTTTACCTTGGTCAGAACGTTGCATTCCCTTTCTCACAAGCGTGGTATGGAATACTCCTAGCATCGCCCTTTCGGCTGCATGCTCCACAACGCCGAGTGACCTTTCATTCTGATATACAGCGACCAAGCTACTGCTGAGTGTTCTAAGGTAGTAGGAATCTGTTGTTCTCTTTTTTTAAGCAATTACGAGGTTGTTATTCAGCACATCTTTGCTTCCATAAAGAAACACAATGCAATACAACAGTAGCTGACGTTTCGGCAGTATCGCCTTCTTCAGAACCTGGAAGGGTACACTAATATGTAATTTAATAATATGTAATAGGTCAATACTGATATGCAATTCTATTAGGTCTAATGCTAAAATAACCTTACAGCGAAAGTTTGAGAATCTGTTGACTAATTCACCTGTTTCGGCTTCAAGAAATCACAGACAACCGAACTTTGCTAGGAGTCAAAGCACGGTTGATAATGCACCAACAAAATCTAGGGTCATCGTGATTGGCGACTTAACAATACCTGAGAGTGTGCGTTCTCTATTAGAATTGGACCCAAGTTTTGCACCATCAGAACCCATTTATAAAACAGCCCTGCGTAGGAGAGCACGTGCCCTTTATGAGCTTCAAAATCGGTTCCGCTATCAGGCCAAACAAGAAACATCAAATGGAGGTGGAA
The DNA here is from genome assembly GCA_018806985.1 of Angiostrongylus vasorum. Taxonomy (NCBI): domain Eukaryota; kingdom Metazoa; phylum Nematoda; class Chromadorea; order Rhabditida; family Metastrongylidae; genus Angiostrongylus; species Angiostrongylus vasorum. Next base: position 215,809 of record JADANN010000150.1, on the reverse strand, counting down.
GCCAAAACGCGGCGACATTACCACCATCTCCTTTCCCTAAGACGTTTTTTTAGACAGCAGGACCCCAACGACGGAATTGACACAAAATTCCGTATGTTTTCGGACGGCGTGCTCAACACTTAATCACTATCGCCATAGTAGATTTATCTCTAACCTTACAGCCGCACAAAAGTGTGGCATGCAAGAAAATTAGAGATTTAATAAATTCAAAGACTATCAATCTATCAATTAGTGATAAGGAGGGAGACTTCGTAGTTATTCCCCGCCAGCTAGATGTTAAGATAACTGAAGAACGTCTTAGTGATGTTACCCTTTATCGCACGTCATCTGAAAGGGAATACAGAAGTCACTACCGAAAACTAAACAATCAGTGGGTTAAAGTGGCAAAAAGTGGCAGGCCTAAAATCGTCGGTTAATTCGCACTTTAAAGTCATTAGACCAAGACGCCCCGTCTTATACCTACTTGTTAAAACACATAAGTTGGTATCACCTGATGATCTTGCGTCAACCAATCCGTCATCATTTAAGGTTAGACCTATCATCAGCTGTGTAGACGGGCCAACGGATAGAATAACCTGGTTTCTAAGCCTAATACTAACTCAGTTGCTTATACATATTCCAGCTCACCTCACGAACACCCAAATGCTCCTAGAACGTCTACGTAACGCGTCTCATGATAACGCGTACGTGATGGAGTCTTTCGACGTTACCGCGTTGTACACTACGTATCAAATGACTCCGCAATGCAAGCCATCTTCAAACTTCTTGTTGAACATGAAGGAAGAATAAACATGCATGGCTTGTCCATCCAGCAGCTTATGGCTCTCTTAAAGGAGTGCCTAATCTGCTTGATTTTCAGATGGTCTGGGAAATATTTCGCGCAAATAAGTGGGTTGGCAATGGGACAGCGACTGGCACCAAGCCTTGCCATTGTGTTTATGTCTAAGATAGAAGCCCCTGCTCTCGATCTCCGGCCAATACACTACTGCAGATATGTAGATGATTGTTTTGTCGTCTTCTCTACGCAGGAGGAGATGGACAAATGCTTTGCATTATTGAACGAGCAGTCTGAGTACACTAAGTTCACCCAGGTGAAACCGAGAAAAAACTGGCTTCCGTTTTTAAACGTTCAAATAAACCTACCAAGTAGCGGTTACATGACAAAGTGTTACCGAAAGCCAAGTAACAAGAACATCCTCGTTCACTTCCTTTCTTCCCACCCTTCACACACAAAGAGGGCTATTGTGAGAAACATGTTTCGAACAGCCACCTCTGTGTGCACAACCAGGGAGCTAAAGGAAGAATCGCGCAACTTCGCTCGGCAAATAGCCATCTCCAATGGCTGCGAAATAGTAACACCACGAGATAAGTTTAGAAGGAGAGCGACGCGCCCAAGCGAAACAGTTGGCCAAAAAGAAAGTCCCGTTTATGTTGCCCTTTATCAGCGATGAAGGAAGCGTAGCTATTAAACGATGCTTAAGAAGGGCAGGTCTAGAGGAATCGGTAGCGATAGTTGAAATACCACCGGCTACTCTACGTCGTCAGTTAGTTCGTAACCGCCTGTATGACCGTCAATGTGAAACATAAAATTGCGTGATTTACCCTTGTGGCAGAGGCGGTGACTGCATGAGTTCAGGTACGATATACCTCATCTCTTGTAGTGATTGCGGAGATGAATGTATTGTCGAAACGGGCAGACCCTTGTGTATCCGTATAAAAGAACACCTAGATGGGAAACGAAAAGCAAGACAAAGAACCGTCACTAGGCAGGCATAGAATGCAAAAACATAGCGGAGAAGATTTTGATGCAAAAGTCGCTATACTTGCACGTGAGGCTAAAACACCAACGCGCAAATTTCTCGAGGCTTTTTGGATAAATTCCAGAAGTCCGAGAATTAATAGCAGGGAAGAATGCCCTGAGATAACGCGTGATCCAGCCCCGTATGTCAGAACTGATTTTTGGTGTGGTGTGGTGCACTAATCAACCATATGCGACTCTAAACGGCTGTTCTTCCTTGGTGGAAAAAGAGATAAAAACGGTGGGTTTTTCGAAAGGCCGATGATCGTGTAATTATTGTTCAGATTTTCATCTTTCTGTTTGCGTTTTTGAAGCGTTTGACCTAGTAAGTTACATATTAGTGTACTCTTCCAGGCTCTGAAGAAGACGATACTTCCAAAAAAATCAGCTACCGTTGTGTTGTATGTGTTATATTTGTAAGGAAGTAAAAAGTGTGCTGAGTAACAACCTCGCGATTGCTGTAGAAAAAAACAACAACAATTTTATAATCCAATACCGAGGTTAATAGAAAGTCGATCTTGGGAACTGTAGAAGGAATCGTTGAGTCGCGTGCTCTTAGTTTTCTTCACCAAATCCTCAATGATTTTTGAAAGATTCCCAAGACGCTTGCTTCTTCCTACTCTGCTATTAAGTTAATCCTTTCATCATGTTGATTTGCAGACCTAGATAGTCCTACGTGGAGCATTCGGTGATATTCATTTCGTTGAGCGTGAATAGGATCATTTGGAACCAATTTATTCTTCATGAAAATCGCCTTAGTTGGATTTTTGTCAAAGACCAACTGTTTCGCAACCTTTACTAATGTTTGGTGCTATAAGAACGATGTCATCAGCAAAGCGAAGATGGTGTAATTGCCGACTATCGATTTTCACTGTCATGTTGTCTCATTGCAGGGTTCCCATGACGTTCTAAAGGATGGTAGCAAATAATTTTGACTAAATCGTCTAGCCTTTCCTAACCTCTTTTAAGGCCTGTGTTAATATCGTTGTGGGATGGTGATATGTTAATTGCGAAATTTTTGTGTAGCTCACTAAGAATCGCTATTTGCTGAATAGGGATCGCATGACTGCCCAGAACTTCCGTGACTTCTGTGTTAGCTGAGTCGGAAGTCCACAAATCGATGAAAGTGGTTCGGAACGGTTCCCTGGGTTTTCGCCATCCTTTATTGAGTATTGTTATCGAGTGGTTGTTTTCCATCTTCCTGAATCTTCACCGAAACCCTGATTGCTCAAATTGCCGTGGATCGTCCATGTCTTGTCTATCCTACTTAGGATGACTCAGTAGAAAGTTCGATGGTTCTCCAGGCGTTCAGATCTTATCCCTGCTGTTGTTCGATTTTCACAGACTAAGTAGTATGTTGTATTTGGGAAGAGAGTACCGGTGGGACCGTATCTTTATCCTCCGTTATTCCTTTGGAGTGCAAGGGGAAGCAGCTATTGAAGAAATCCAAATAGTGATTGTAAATTGTTTTCTCTATCGCCTTTCTTGTGGCTGTAACTGTTCAGTCTGGGTGCTGGACTGAAACCATCTTGGTTTTGTAACTGGTGAAGAATCGGTTGACATTGTAAATGCTTTTTCTCGGCCTCTGCCGCTTCGACCATAACTGCTACTCTTCTCCTCATCTTATTATGCTCTTTTATCGCCTGTCTGCAGTGTTTTGCAAGATCAGATGTGAGCTAACGATTGTCTATTTGTCGCACGACTCCACTTTGGCCTGTTAACTCGAGTGTTTTCGTACACAGACGTCTCTTGGGACTATCGAACTCTCAACTTTTACAACGCTAATGTGAGCAGTGTAAGTAAACTGGTCGTATATTTTTTTAATATTGTCAATGTAGGCATTTTCCTAAAATAGACTAGTGACCTGAAGAAATCACTGTTTACAGTGATTTTTTGGATTTCGCTTCCTACCCTTCACAGCTTTCTCTCTTTTCGCAAAAATGAAGTGCTACATGAACTAGGCGATAGTCTGATCCTGTGTAAAACACTAAGGCTACTGTGACATCTGGGGAAAGCCTTCGATTTACTACAACGTGGTCTATCCTATTATGGCACGTTCCATTGGGAGACTCGATGCAACGTCGAGAGTGGACTTTCTGGTATTATGACTAACCAAGAATGATACTGTTCTCATGATAAGCTCAAAGAATCGGCCTCCCTTTTCATTCCAACCAAATTCTTGGGTGGTAATGCAACCTTTTTAGTCGTTCTTCTATGTCCAATCCTAGCGTTTAGCTTCCCAATGATGACCGTAAAAAAATGTTTTTGTCGTCTCCATAAAACTTCTCCAAGTTCTTGTCGAACTCTTCGTTCTCGTCCTCATCGTAGCCTGAACGTGAATAAACGCCGAATATTGCCAAAGTCACTACCGATCCACATTTCTTCAACGGTAAACGTCCCTTTAGTTGTTGATAAATCGATGTTAGAGCCAAACTCATGTTGGTGATTAGGCCGACACTGTTAGTTGCTTTGCTAGCCTGCTGCTTGAACACCTGCCCCCATCTAGATAACTACTATTTCGACATGAAGCCCCTACTCTCGATCAGGGTTCAACACTGTACTACGCAGCTTCTTTCCAAATTCGAGGTTGGGAACGCTGAAAGGATATTTCATAAGAATGGGTGTTAATAATCCATCAACAAAAAGATGTAATTAAGATTCTTATCGGTAGTAAGCGTGTTGCATGGGCAGAAAATCGTTACACGCAGAAATCATTTTCAGCGATCACGTGGAGTAATTTTAACAGTAAGACATGGAAGCTACACAAGCCAACAGTGCGACTTTCCTATGCTCGATTGATGATCGCCGGTTCATTTTTCAGTGGAGCCCTTCTGTATGATTCTTCAGAGATACAAAATATTCTCATCATCGGCTTAGGTGGTGGTGTTATCAACAACTATTTTAGCACTATGGACAAGCTTCAGGTGTGACTTAACGAGTTTTATTTTATTGTAATATTTCGATAACAATAAACGACTTAAGCTAAACGTCACAGTTGTTGATAATGATCCAGTCATGAAGGCGATTGCTGAAAAATGGTATGAATTCGAGTCAACATCGACGCAAAGGATAATTGTAGATGATGGACTTCGATATATTCGTGAGGGAGTACAAAGAGGTAACTCCAAACATATAAAAATATTTACTTGTTTTAATATTTGAACATTTGTGTGGACCCCAGCATATTTTCCATTCGTCTCTTTGCCTCGCAATCGTCGTTCATGGTGGTAAATTGATTCTAGTATGCTGGCAGGTGCGAGTTTCATACCGTGGTCTGTAAAACGACTGCATCTACGAGCATAGTTGTTCCACTTTAGTTATGAACATGTCTGCCCAACGTGCTTAGAAGACGTCTGTATCGTCATGGAGTCTACTCTACAGTTATTATCGTCCGTTTTCTGTTTTTCTCAGCATATGTACGACCCACCTGTGTTTCGAAATCGAACTGTTTTTCCCTGGATCATGAACGCGGAGTAGATTTAGAAGATCAGAGCCTCGCATTCCAGATAGATATTGTGTATGCTTGTTATAATTCGGAAGACAATGTACAAGCGCTCTGTGAATAGTGCGCAGCATTCTAGACCTAGTTAAAGTATCACCCTCACCCCACGTCTTTGCTGCATAACAGAGAGCAGGAAGCACTGTCGAATCAAAAAACTAAGCTCAGATTTTCGGGAGCTTTAGCTGGCCGGTCGCTTCCTTGAGAGACCCAAATGCCGTCTACGCTGCTCTTCTTCTTCTGCCTGTTTCTTCACCATTGTTGTTTTCCATTCTCCTCGAACTCCCAAGGTACACGTACTAGGTCGTCTCCCTAATCAAAGAACCATTGAGCTTAATCTATTTAGCCTCACAACTTGGGTTTTTTCATGAACTGAATCTTCTTTCCGATATGTGTACAGTCCAGTCTTTTTTTACCGCATTACTGAGCTCATTTATCACCGCCTGGGACTTACTGGTAACTCTAGGTGAAGTTTTTCCATCAATTCTGATACCTTTTTTCATCCCTAATCGAGTGACTTTATTCTACGACCCGCTACACGGTTTGGATTTGGGTTAGTCCAGGCGGGCAAAATCTGTGCCGGAATCCTGCTTGTTCAGCTGATTGTGTATCATCCAATATAGCTGATATACACGACAGAATAACCTTTGTAAACAGCCTATACAGTAAATTCGACAAGCATTTCGGACGATAGTTACGAAGATCCTTTCGGTCACCTTTCTTTCTTGGGCAAGATAACCGTGCGCGACGTCCTTCAGTAGTGTGCAATTTTTTTCCTTTTGAAAGTAGAATGTTATTCCTTCTGCGAGAACGATATGTAAACTGTGGCTTCCAGCTTTAATGAAGCCGCCGGTAATTTTATTGGGTTCTGGAGCTGTACCTTTTTTTATACTTTCTATCGCAACTAGCACCAGGAATTAAAGAATTCCATGTGGTTTTTCTCAAGCAGGGAATTTTAGGTAGTGAAACATGGATTGTAGAAAGGCAAAGTTTGTTATGGAACAGTTCCATAATTAAGCTTGTATAAGAGTGCATGGTTTTACTGCTGCTATCTTCTTTAATCAGGGTTGATTATGGAACACTGAAACCGCTCAAATCCCAGCAGCATTTCCTCACACTGTTTTTGTACCGCTTCAAACGTTTTTCCTTCTTGCACCGGTGTGGGCCATCCTGCAAAGCTCTTCTACAATTGACATTTATTACTAGTCGAGTTAGGGATGATGCAGGTGGATCAAGCTTAGATCTCGTTCTCCTCTTGAACATCACAGTGGTAATGGAGAACTAATCTGATCTTTCGGAACTAAGCAGCATTCGGCACAAGTGTTAAGTCGTACGAAGAACAGCTACTAGTCCTTGGTCGGGTTTTCCTTCATCTGTTGACCACCTTTCAGTAGGATTTCATTCAGGATGTTTTTGTCATAATGTATGAAATATTATGCATATATATATATATACATATATATATATATATATATATATATATATATATATATATATATATATATATAGACTCAGTATAATGTGCCATAAGAGAGTTATTCCGTTTCATCGCACTCGAGCGGTTGGTCGACTATCGCAAGATTCGCTTCTGTGATGGAAGAATCCAAGTCACAGTCCAACGAACTTCCCTCCGATCCACAAAGGCTAACAGCTTTTCTGTTGGTGGCCAGCAGGTCGTTAAAGCTCTCCTTAGTGGGCCGTCTTTTTGAATGGACCGTATTCACATCTACTGTCCGGATAACAGCACTTTTTGCAATTGATTCGTTACCTGGCATCCATCTTTCTACTAAGGCCTTCGTAGTTGGATGTGAATTCGGCTGCTGCTTGAGGGTCTCTGTCTACTTTATAAATGTTTTTGATGCTGGTCGAGTCGATTATTTCTGGAATCTTGGGATAACCGTGCTAATGCGTTTCTATTTGGGTTTCAAAGAGTAAGCTGTTCCCAGGTAAGTCTGGTGCTAATTTACCGAATCCGGAAAAGTGAGACGCTCGTTGATTATAGGACAAGGTCGAATTGACACAACATCGAATTAATGTCTACTCATGTCACCGTTGCACTTAGTTAAGAATATTTAAACAAGCAATTTTCACACTTTCGCCCACCCTATCTAGATTGCTTAGATGACCCTTAATCATATAATTTCGGAATCCCAGCACTTTTCTCATTCTCTTCGTAATCTTGAAGTCGTCATCCATAGAAGTAACCGAACTCAAGCATGGTCCAATCCGCAGCTTGACGATCTCCCATCTCTATTTATTGACATGTCCAATGCTGCTAATAAATAGCTTTCACTAAGTTCTGATGGAGGATTGCCCTCTGGTGATTAGGATGCCGATTTGCTGCCTTACTACTGGAGTTTTTCCACTGTGACTGCGATTAATGCGACTAGTCGCCCAACCGATAAACCGCGGTTTGATCCAGCCGTCGTCGATCAAATCACCGAGTTTAACGCATAAAAGAATAATTCTTCGTATTCTTGTTGAGCAAACGCGAGATGTTATTTCATTCTTTATTCACGAATAAGCTGACCTTTCGGCGGATTTCGCCTTCCTCAGAGCCTGGAAAGGTCAAGCTTACAACAATCTATCCTGCCAAACACCTCCATAACCAAACAGAGAAAACGCTAAACCAAAATTTCAATCACATTGAATACAGAGTAGCTTCTTTGCACACTCACCGCTTTCTATGAGTCTTCCACTGAAAATGTCGCGAGGAGACCAACCGCACAGAATTCACATGGAAGCGTAATGTGCCCCCTCCCATCAGAATAACAGGCTTATATACTGCCCAATATCAAGCGTGGTAATGACACATTCTTCCCTGCGGTTCATTTTTAGATTTCTGGAAGTAATCCAGAACGCCTCGAGAGTTTTACGCGTTTGTCTTCTCGATTCCTGTGCGAGGATCGTGACACGTACTTCAAAGTGCTCCCCCCTTATCTCTCTGGACCCTATGCTTGCCTAGTGGTGTATTTGGTTTACGTTTGCCGACTAGGTGTTCTTTTATGCGGACACAGAGGGTTGCCTGCCCGTTTCGCCAATGTATTCGTCTCCGCACGTCTTACAGGAGATCAGATAAACTGTACCCGAGCTCATGCAATCACTGTCTCTACCATTAGGGCAAACTATGCAATTTTGCGTTACACACAGACGGTCATATAGACGGTTACGAACTAGCTGGCGCCTAAGAGTACTCAGTGGCGTTTCAACTACGTTTACCAAATTCTCTAGACCCGCCCTTCTTAAGCAGCGTTTTTATAGCTGCACTTACATTATTTGAGATGAAGAGTAGGATAAACGAGACCTTTTCATCGCTACAGTTGTTGTTTGGTGGCTTAGGATTTCCCCTACACCTATCCCGAGCTACTGTTTCGTAGCCACTAGAGATGGCTGTTTGCCGTACCAAGTTCTGGGACTCCTCTATTTCTTAACCTTTTTTATTTACTGCCTATTCTTTTTAACGGCAGGGTATGTTGCGAAAAATAACTTCTGTAATGCTGAGTTATTTGCAAAACCACGGACCGCAGGTGTATGCGGTGGGGAACGAACGCGGTATTTTCCTTTCCGGGGAGTAACGCGTTAACTGGGTTCAATGCCGATTTGGGCTCTCCAGATCAATCCCATTGACGGGTAATTGCTGATGGCAAAAGATCGACAGAACTAGCTGAGAGACGGGCGAAACGAAGGACCCGCATGGTGTGGTGGTGAGCGCGTCACTCCGCGGAAAGTACAATAGCGCGTTCGTTCCGCACTGCAGACACCTGCGGTACAGAGTTTTGCAAATGACTCCTCTCTTTGCTCTTTTCCCGTGCACACGTTGGTTGGTGCTCGAAACATGTTTCTTACAAGCGCCCTTTCGTGTGGAAGGGGTGAGAGAAAATGTTAATGAAGCAAGAGTTTTTTACTAGTTGGGTTTTGTTACCACTTCATAATGTAGCCATTTTCTGATAAATTAGTTTGCACGTTCAGGAATGTAAGCCTGTTTTCTTTCGGTTTCTCTCGGGTAAATTCGACATACTCTGACTGTTCGTCCAACAACTCGAAACATTTGTCCATTTCCTCTTGTGTTGAGCAAAGGACAAAACAGTCATATATATATATATATATATATATATATATATATATATATATACAGTAAACTAACGGCCCGAGATCGGTCACTGTGCTTCCACCTTAGGCATAAACGCAGTGGCAAGACTTGGTGCCAGTCACTGTCCCATTGCCAACCCTCTTATTTGAGCCTAGTACTTTCCGGACCATCTGAAGAGTGAGCAACTCAAGCATTCTTTTAAGAGTGCCATCAACTGCTTTATCTTGAAGCCATACATATTTCTCCGTCGTGTTATGTAAGGAGTTCGAATATTTTCCATTACGGAATCATTCGACACGGTTGTGTAAAGGGCGGTTAGGGTCGAAGGACTCCATCAGGTACGCGCTGCTGGGCTGCGCAGTACGTAGACGATCTAGAAACATCCGTGTATTCGTAAGATGGGCTGGAATGTGTTTCAGCAACTGGGCAAATATTAGGGTTAAAAACCACGTTATCCTATCCGTTGGCTCGTCTACACAGCTAGTGATAGGTCTAACCTTAAACAATGATGGATCATCGGTAGACGTAAGATCATCGCTGGATACTAACTTATGAGCTTTTATAAGCAAATACAAGAAGGGACATGTTGGTAGCTCAACTTTTTAGTTGAGAGATAACTGATGGCTTTAAACCAGCAGCCCTTGCCATTTTGACCTATTCGTGGTACAATTTTCGGTATTTACTTTTAAACTCCTCAGATGATGAGCGATAAAGTGACATCAACATCTAACTGAAGGGGAATTACGACAAACTCTCCACCATTATCACTAACGGATAACCCGATGTTTTTCAACCTTGTCAGCTCTCGTATCTCTCGGATACCACTTTTTTAAGACATAACGGGGAGAACTTTGAAGTACAGGTCACGATCCTCGCAGAGGAATCGAGAACACAAGCGCGTGAAACTCTCAAGGCGTTCTGGATTAATCCCAGAAATCCGAAAATGAACCGCAGGGAAGACTGCCTCATTATCATGCGTGATACTGGGCAGTATATAAGCCTGTTATTCTGAAGGGAGGGGGCATATTTCGCTTCCATATGGATTCTCTGCGGTTGGTCTCCACGCGACATACTCAGTGGAAGACTCATAGAAAGCGGTGAGTGCGCCAAGAAGCTATTCTGTGTTGAATGTGATTGAAATCTTAGTTTAGCGTCTTCTCTGTCTGTTTATGGAGGTGTTTAGCCGAATAGATTGCTGTCAATTTGACCTTTCCAGAATCTGAGTGGGGCAAAATCCGCCGAAACGTCAGCTTATTCGTGAATAAAGAATAAAATAACACATCGCGTTTGCTCAACATGAATACGAAGAATTGCTTGGTCAATGCCGAGGTTAATAGGAAGTCGGTCATGGCATAAAAGAGTATACTCTTTCATCATAGAAATAGTTTGTAGTGATAAAAATAATATCCCATAAGTATTATTGCAGTTATGACAAATTCCGTGGCTTCTTTCTGCTCTTATAGGTGAATTATACGACGTTTTGTTGATAGACGTTTCATACAACGATGTGCGACCATTGATAGCTCCGGTAGAAGAATTTCTAAAAGACGATGAAATTCAACAAATAAACAAAATAATAAAAGAAAATGGTAGGAAGTTGAGCCGAAATTTTACATTTTATTTCATTCACCTATTTTTATTTTTTTTGTTTTATTTTTTTGTTTTATTTTATTAAATTACTTAATCAATGATTTCTCTTTCAGGAGCAGTAATTATTAACGTTCTTACGCCTAAAAGGACATCAAGGAAGCTGATCGTGTATGCAGATAACTTTAAGAACTGTTTTCTAGTTACTTGAAACCATCGTTTCTAATGCGCTTTGTTTTCTGGAATTTTAAGGTGCTTTTCGTCTATTCACGTCGTTTCCCATCATGCTATTTTATGGAGTTCGCAAAATTTAACAAGGTTCGTTTTTTTCTTCTTTCTTTTTTACCGGTTTTTTTGGGACCTACGCGATTTTTTCCCTTCATAACTCCGACTTTTCTCAAAATCTCTTTTTTCATTCGGAGAGGGCTTTTTCAAACAACCAGCCAATTAAACCTGGTTTTGCAACAGTTACGCAGCTGCAAATCCCATGTAAACATGGAAACGATTCTAAGAATTTATTGATTTCAATTCATGAAAAAAATACTTTCAGATGTTATTTTGCTCGAAAAAAGAAAAGAATTCATGGTTGGACAACAGGGACGAGCTTTACGACAGATACGTTATGATAGACGAAAAGCTTCAGTTCAATCTTGTCGATGAAGCACATCGAAATAGCGACAAAAACGAAAGAAAATTAGACGAGTAAATAATGTCAACGACAGGATTTGGCTTACTCTAACAAATCGGCTCAATTTTTTTCAAAGTTACTTCTGAGGTTTTCTTCTCCACAATCACATGAACGACAGTTTCACAGGATGAGAGTAGAACTGAATTAAATGACAAATAAATCTGTGTTATCCTAATTTACACTTACAGTTTCTTTTAAGATAATAAGATACACACTGTCTTTTAACACGCAACAATCTCGCTGTTCCATGCACCACCTTAATAGCTTGTGGCAATAAGGTTTAAATTTAAATTTGGTGCATGTGTAAATGAATAAAAATGGGTGTAGCAGTTCCAGTGTTCTTGCTGTTCATCACGGGTACACCGGCTCGACACCGCTGACAGGGTCATAAAACCTCTCCTCCATCCGAGGTTAGGCAATTGATAGTAGAATTGTCCAGGAACTGTTCACTTCCTGCAATCAAATTAGGGACGGGCTCGCTGGGCTATTTCATGACTGGAGGGAGAATACACCCGGCTAGCGTTCATCGCACTCGTGAAGAATATGCCAATCCTCAAGGAGCAAGCGAACCCGAAACACGAGAAATTTCGGAAACCTTCATGAACGATGCCAGACAACGAACCGAGTGTAAGATGTTGGGATCCGCACAGTAGGTGTTAAGAAGGGTCGTGTGAGGTAAACAATAAACAAATATTTCTCGATATTTTTGTTTAGCAAACACGAGGTGTTACTTCATTCTTCATTCCGCTATAGGTGACGTTTCGGCGGTATCGCCTTCTTCAGAGCCGGGAAGGGTATATTCATAGGCAATTTATATAAGTGAACAGAAAATAATAAAATACAAGTCATAATTGCGAGAACTCTGAATTCATTCAGAAATTTTCACTCATGTCTCCTTTTTTTAGACTTACACTGCTTTTACTACAGCATTCTTCTTCCATCTTGATAGTTCCACTTTTATCGGCTTCACGATAAAACAAGAGCGTGGAAGGCTAGAAATTGCAGAAATTACTTGCTAAGGTGGGTAGAGGGACAATGAGGAACAATGAACTTAGAGCTAATTCGGTGTTTGTATCTTTCGTGGTTTAATTCATCCTTGCTGGATCGTGAACCGTACTAATGAACCTTTATCTGAAAAACTACTGAGGTTGGCGTACAGCGGTAAACTGTTCGACATCCTTGTAGGGTTTGAGAATGTCTTCCAAGCAATGTATTGTTCTATTTTCGTTTCTAGTCTAACATCGTCTAGACAACATGCTGTTCACCTTTTTTGCCGTTTAATTTACTTTTACTACTCATTCTCGGTCTGATCTTACAATTCTCATAAATCGCCGATTTAGCTAAGAAACACTTTGTTAAGAAAAGTTACTGAATGTTCTTCTCTGTTCAGTAAATTGGTATGAGCGTCACAAAAAAGCGGTGCTCAGTAGTCGTATATCACACATATTGAGAGATAGCTAATGTTGTCCAAAACTGTGCCGCACAAACACACTTCTTTCATCGCCCCGAACTTCTAAGTTCCCTTAGACAACTTCTAGCACTCCAGCATTTGAACCATTGCAAGGAGTACTTCGTATTTTTTTATTGTAAATGACTCTTCATAACATCCACTGTGGGGGCTCCAGCCCTCTTGCGTTCAATTCGTTTTCCTTGCACTCATCGCTAAGAATCGTCTCCGAACCGCACGTTGTTTGGGCTACTGTTTGAGGATTTCGTCTTCTTTTTAAGAATTTCCTAGAGTGATTACCGAGTCGATTCTGCTTGCAGTCTTCGAGACACCCAGACTAAGGCTTTCCCACGTGGAATGGGGAAAAGCGTTGAAAGAATGTCGAACCAGCACCTTGCTTTCTGATGGATTGCGTCATTAACAACTGCGCTACGCTCTTAATAACTAACTAACCCTGTTAATAGAGGCGAATTTCTATCATAAAAGTAAGTAGAGTTAGGAAACTCTACAACAACTCATGGGTGAGATTGCTCCTTTTTTGAAGATACGTTGGGGCGCTGATATCAATAACAAATATTTGGAAGCATTCGTAACCGAGGTTTGAAGCCGTTCATTTTGGCTTTGTTCTAACCCCAAACCTTGTTTTTTTGAAAGATGATAACTTCTTTAGTTCGAATAACTGCCACAAAGATTGTTCGTAATGCTTTTTAGTCAAAATAACTGAGCGATGGAAATTCCTCATTTTATACTCCGTTTCTATTGATTGTATACCGTTGTTTGAATTGAGATAAACGTACGCTGCTCACTGGTTCCAGTTGTTGTCAAATCTTCGTTACAGTGCCGACTTTTTTTCATGATTAACTGGAACTGCACTAGTAGCATACACACGTAAGTTCTGAAAGAACTAATATTGAAGTCGGCCACGACAGCCGTGAAACAAAAGATGTTATAGTAGAACTAGATAGGTGTCTTGCATAAACAGGAGCAGAGTGTTATCGTTATACTAGCGAACGCTTTCGCCATCTTCGTTGATTTTCCTATTAAAATAAAGAAAATCTGTCAAAGATTTTTCGAGAAATCATTCCATCTACATGAGGTTTCAACCCAATGCCATACAGCAATGAAGTGGTATGGACCATTAGTGAGTACGTGTGTATTTTTTTTGTTTTTCTTTTTATAAGAAATGGCTGTCAAAGTGATAAGAAAGTGCTAGAAGGAAATGCCGCGTGCTAACTGCCTTCTTGGAGTTTCCCCTTAACTAGCATGTGATGCAGAAGAGACCGCAGGCGTTCTTCAGCTATTCACTTCACTTAACTGCGCACAAATATTAGTTAGTCTTTTATTACAACAGGAGTAGACCAATCAAAGTTTTTTATAAAACTTCGTCGCTAAGAAGTCCACAGAATAAAGTGCGAAGCACTTGCTACTATGTGACAAATTGTCACGAGAAAGTGCCAAGAGTAGTCACTAGAAAATGTCAAGGCTATTTCCTCTGTAACATTTTTAACCATAAACACGCCGTAGCATCATTTGTTCTGCTTCTTTTTTCTCTATCACTCGGTGACTATTATACTTAGTCGTTTCTCTTTGTGAATGAAGTGTTTTGATTCGGGGATCCTATAACCTCACTCAAATTTCTACCGTGAGGATTCTCATTCCAGTTGGTCGCAACTAGCAAGCTTCCGTATTTGCTGTAGCCGCCCTTAATTTTTGATTTCTGCATCATGTGGCCTCATTTCACTGTCAAATTTTGCATAGATAAGACAAAGCCATCCTACAGTTTCCCTAGTGACTACAATTCATCGTTCTGCTCTCCCAAAGATGGGTGAGAAATCCTTGCGGTTTTATCGTTGGGTAACACTTCTTATTTCTTTTTACGTATTTTCCACCACTTATTTGCACCATTTTAACCAACGGTTTACCTCCCTCATCATGACTGGGAGGTGTTCCCTGGGTGTCGAACTGCGATGTACAGCGGGAGATACATCCCCCTGGAAGGATCTTCCACGCTGAAAAGGAGTCCGGCATTTCCGTCAAGAGGCCTAGCTAGGACTAAACCAATACCAGGATACGCCACCATCCTGGTATCTAACTATTCGCATGATGGCAAATCTCCCCCTTATCCACAAAGGCGATGCCTACTTGTGAAGGTGACGACGACCTGGGGGCAGACTTTGGCCAGGCTGACCTCGTGACTCCAAGGAACCCCCAACGGCTTAACCAGCAAATCTCTGAAAAATGGAGATTATTCTGGGGCATGCACATCAAGTGAGGAGGGGGCCAAGTATTTGCACTATAGATGCTAAATGATAAGCTGTTTTGAAAGGCGGAGATAGCGGAGTGGCTAGTAATGCCGTTGATCAAGAAGCAAAGGCGCTAGTTCGATCCCCGCTCCAGCATTCTCTTGCAATCCACGTGGAAACGCCTTAGCTCGGCTATCTCCAAGATTGCAAGAAGAATTACTTGGACAATATTCTACGACATTCATGAAGAAGACGAAATCCTCAAGCAGCAGCTCAAATAATACGCTAAATGTTAGAAGACAATTGTGGATGTTGGATGCGAAGAAACGAATGGAATGCAAGAGGTGCTGGGACCCGCACAGTTAGTGTGATTACGGGTCATGTAAAAGAAAAAAAATGGTTGCTGAATATGGATACATACAAATAGTGTTTGAAATAAAACAGTTTAATTCTAGATTTCTAGGAAACTAGGATTTTAAGATTCTAGAACTAGCTGAGAGACAGGCGAAACGAAGGACCCGCATGGTGTGGTGGTGAACGCGTTACTCCCCGGAAAGGACAATAGCGCCTTCGTTCCCCACCGTAGACACCTGCGGTCTGGAGTTTTGCAAATATCCCAGCATCAATGCAGTTGTTTCACAAATAATACCCTGCCGTGAAAACTAGAAAAAGGCAGTAAATAAAAAAGCCAACATCATGAAAGTGTTTATTTGGAACATAAAAGATTGAGCATGAATAACAGCTTATATATCGTAAGTAAAATGAGGCACATATGCGTCAAAAGGTGTATCAGTTTGTTTTCTACTAAACATTATTGTAAACGTGATGAAAGGAAGGTATAATCATATAGTCTACCTATGAAAACGCAACATAGATCAACATATTTATCTAATCTATTCCATTTATTGCTTTATAATAATTTCTAGTGAAGTGTAGTTATTCGCTTAAAATGAGATAGTAGGACCAGTAGATGATGTTGAAGAGAGTGAATAATCCGGGAAACGCCACCATGCTCATCCTATCGATACGATCTGCCGACCATTCTCTTCTTGTTGGCGGCGGTACAAACGGTTTGTCCTCACAACCATCCAGGAGAAGCATATTCTCCGGTGTCCTTCAACAATCGTTAACACACATTTGTAAAAAATCTCCACTAGCTTTTAAAAAAATAAAGTGCACTGTGCATAGAATGATTGACAATGGTAACAAATCGAACTATATAAGTTGGCATAATATCGTTTCCTAATCCTCAGTTTAAAGTGTATTTGCATTTAGAGCAATAGTCAGAGCTTCGTTACACCACACACGTGGTCGTTGGTAGTTGGTTCAATCCTATTGTCAGAATTACCAAGCCTTCTATCTCTCCACGGTCGGAGAATCGGTGCCAGACTTGTCTGGGGAACATAAAATCTCTGACCTTATGCCTCGGCAGGCCTCCACGAGTCATTGAATGAGTCAGATATGCATTTAATCACCTCTATCGGTACTTCATGAAGTCGAATGCGCGGCACTTCTCTTAAAGGATTGATCAGCGCCGAATGCGGTTTAGCTTATCTATACCTTTTTTCCAGAACAGAAAAAGTTCACTACTTATGAAATGTGCTATTAAGATTACGCCTGAACAGGATATTGAGAGAAGTAACAAACTAACCGTAAGCAACTAAGCGTTTTTTGTCCAGTGTTTAAATGAATTGCCGAAAAGTACAAAAAAAGCGGTCGAAGAAATATCTTGAAATTTACCACCTTAAAGATAACAATCGATAGCTATACAACTCACTGCACAACTTCTTTGGATGTTCGTGAAACCGTTCTCGAAGTTGTTAGGAGCATTTTCTTTCTCATTCGCGGATCTAAGATGTCATGAATATACTCGGATTCGAACTTATTTGCTGGAACAATAAGAGAAATATTAAAAATAGTGAACACGAAAAACACTTTTTAGTGTCACTGAATGAAAAAAAATTTTCTTGGTGACCTCGCACTTATCACAAGGCCTACCGCTATCGAAGCAATTCTGTCAATGCGTTCTTTGGTACAATTTTTCGACTCATTAATACTGTACAACACAAAATACTTTCACTCTAATGAAAAAGAATGTTACAGCAGTACTTCACAGCAGCCTATGCAACGAAATGGTTAGGGGGTTTCCAGCAATACATTACAGGGCTATTGGTTCGATCGATCGCTATGAGAGTAACCCGCATTTTTCCAGTGCTAACGAATTTGTCATAGGTTTCCCTGCGAGGATAAAAAGCACGGACTTGATACCTTCCCATGAAATTCATTGCTTAGGCTAAATAAGCACTCACGAATGGTGTCCTATGCATGACACCTGGCAATGAACGACGCCCAAGGCTTTCCGTTTAGCGTTTAATAGCAAATAGACTTTACTAGGTAGTATTTTAACGTTCTTTAAAAATTAGTCATATTGTACTAGGCGCAAATAATCATTACGCACTATTTCTACTATTGAAATCGAAACATTGAACATGAGTGTTTGTTGACCTGTTGTACCGTAACTTCGAAATCCATGCGGGGAATCCGCTTGAACATGATTACGACAGATTCTTGGCGAGGCACATGAAGAGGAGCGAGATCGTTGAGTAGAAGCAGCGTTTTTCTCTGATTTATAATAACAGTAAGTAAAATCAGTGTCGACTGATGACCTTTCAATCACATGCTCAAGTGAAAAACTGTTGTCAAAAGTATTATTGTTAAAAGCATAGGTATTGATCCGTCTTGTCTACAAATTTTAGATTTATTTTATTTTTATACGACCCTCTTCACATTTACTGTTCGGATTACAGCACTTCTTGCATTCGATACGTTTTTTCGCATCCATCATCCACGAAGATCTTCCAACTTTTACGTGTGGTTTCGGCTGTTGCTTGAAAAAATTACACTTCATCTTGAATGTCGTAGAATAGTGGCCGAATCGATTCTCCTGTAGCCCTGAGATAGCCGGGCTGGAATATCGCCAATTGAATTACAGAGAGTGATTTCTTCCTGGACAAGTTCAGCATCAATTCCCCTACCCCGGAAGGATGACAGACATGGTGAGCCTGGAGAGGGATCGAACCACCACCGTGTTCGTCATGACCAGCATTACTACTAAATTACTATCCGCCCCCTCTTATATACAATTCCATAATCAAATTCATTTTCTCCACAGCATAATTGTGTCATATATGATTTAACTTTAACCTGCAAAAAAGTAAAGTGAAACGAAAAAAATAAGAGCTAATTTTTACATATCATGAAGAAATCGTTTCTGTACCTCCATTTTTTGCTCCCATGGCACCTATCGCAGCAAGTTCGAGAAGAGACGAAAATACAAACGTTAGACATACTAACATCCAAATATCTGAGTTAGAAACTTTCTCAATATCGAAATCATTGGTGAAACTTTTCATTAAAAAATGAAATGAGAGAAACGCTTGAAAAAAAAAGTGTCATGAACATACCGAGCGCTTTAACATAACTGACACGTGGTAGATTTCGCATAATATTTCCAAATTGAAATGTTAGTGCTAATAATGAGTTGACTCCGAGCATTGTTCGTGCAGGAATCATTTTCGGACCAAGGCAAAAACTTATCCAACTGAAATTTTCTATTATCAGTTTGTCTCTTCTTTTTTTGTTTACGGAGCAAAATATTGAGAGGCAGAGGCATACGGTGTGTGTTGACTACCTGATGAAAATGGTGAGGTAAGTGGGAATATAGGCCTGAAAAATGTACCACCCGTATCGACGACTGAACACGAATCTCATTGTCAATTCATTCCAAACTCCGGCGGGATAGATCTGGAATAAGAACGACTAACAAGAATCAGCCAAGGCAGTGATTTTTTCTTTCATTCGTTTACTCTTGGTTTGTCGGTGTTCCCTGATGTTCGTCGTATATAATTTTCACGAGATAAGAGTTAAAATGAAGAGATAACAAACAGATGTTGCTGGCTTACATTGTTCAGCTGAACAATCTAAACCAACAATATGGATTATTCCTGTCGAAGTTAGATGAAAGTGGGTTACTAAAGTGATGCTGCTGGATTATAGAAAAAAAGACAAGGAATAAAAGTGTAGCCAATGTTCAGAAAAAAGAACGATTTCTTTATTAATGCAATCGATGAAGGAAAATACTTCCAACAAAGGAATTAAGTAGTTCTGTTGAATAAGATATTTTCAATTGGGTATTGTCCATGAAATGAAATATTTAGTGGAGGACATGAGAAGAATGTAAGGCACCAAGCTTCGTTTTATGGAATTAATCGATATTCCCGAGTTTAATAGGATAAAAGGATAAAGGATAAAATTCTCGGCGTTGATCAATCCCTGAGGGATGCGCCATGCATTCGACTTTATTAATCATCGTTTGGAGGTGATTGAATGCATATCTGGTCTTTACAATGACTAGCGGTAGCTTACCGATGTATCGAGCCAGTGCCGCTATCCTCCAAGACAAGTCTGGTACCAATTAGCCGAACCCGGAGGGATGGAAGGCTTGGTGGGCCGTGGGCGCGGGGGATCGATTTTACGTGTGTGTTGCAGCGCGCCTCCGACCACTGCGCCACACGCGCCTTATCTCTAGCAGGATAGTTACAAAGAAACGAAAACCAGTTTTATCGCATCAATCAATCCCGTGACAAAACTCCATTACAGATTCCTATTCCAAATTTTCAAGTGTTTTCCCGCAGTCTCGTTGGTAACGATCGATTCCGTCAAACTATTTATTATTTATGTAATGTTATCACTATTAGTCAAAAAATTATATTAATAAAAAAGGATGAAGCTCTCGGCGTTGATCAATCCCCTGAGGGATGCGCCATGCATTCGACTTCATTAAGTAATGTTGGAGGTGATTGAATGCACATCTGGCCTTTACAATGACTCGGGGTGGCCTACCGATGAATCGAGCCAGTGCCGCATTCCTTCCAGAGAAGTCTGGTACCAATTTGCCGACCCTCGAGGGATGGAAGGCTTGGTGGGCCATGGGCGGGTGAAACGAGTCCACGAGTGTGTCGCAGTGACGCTTCCAACCACTGCACCACACGCGCCCCTTACCAATTATGTTGTATCTATGTGTTTGTCGAATATTGTGTACCAGTTATTATGTTTGTAAACTTGTTGCATCCACTGCAAAAATGTAGTGAGACTTTGCCCGCAAGAAATGAAAAGACTCATCGATTTCACTTCCTATAATATATTGTGCAAAAATATGTCTTCTACTCAACCTACATATGAAAAACGCTAGGAAGAAAGAATCAATGGCAAATTCCATGAATGGGTTTAAACACAGCTAGAAGAAAGTAGTCGGTATCGAAAAACCTGTTGTTCAATACTGGTTGAGTAGTTGCTGAGCACAAAATCGGGAAGAACTATCTCTTTTTTCAAAAGAATCAACGAATCCGTCCAATTCGCCCATTGCATGTCAACCTGCAACATAATTCTTTCGATCATCTTATCGAATTGGATTAAATTTCATATTCACCTTATCCAAGTGAGAATTGAGACCTTAGAAATGTCTCATACCGTCGCTCAAAACTTAGTGATGATATCAACCATTATTCATAGTTCGGAGACTATTAACAGAAACTATTTATTGCAAAAACTATATGCATTCTTAAAACTACTACTTTTCAATAAGCTGAGCGAACCTCTTTGTTGTTGTAGCTGAACGATTCCAGCGTTAGATGACATGATTGGCGATCCATAGGAAAAGCACTAAAATCCATCGAACATGGCCCTTTCACTTGAACCCGATAGTTTACCCATACGGTGCCATTCGGATATACCATAAGAAAAACGTTCTTGAACGGAGATTTGTGGATGTGAGCCGCTTTACTGTTAATAAACACTGTGTTCGGCTTCCAAATCTGATCAAGAATCTGAAAAAGAAAAACTGCTGAATCGTATACAGCAAAGAACATGTGGATAATCCACATTGGACACTCGCACAAGTTTATTAGGACCATATACATTTCCATAAGCTCATATAAATAAATGACTTTGCGTCATTTTATGAGTTATGGCACTTTTCTTGGGAAGCGTGTAGTGAACTGGTGAACTTGGCCATATGATGCCAGTCCTTAGTTCAATCTAGCACGTTAGGGTTAATCAAATCACTCTTCCACTTGGATCTCGAAACTGGTACGAGATTTGTTTGGAATGATTGAAAAAATGATTAACACATCGGTGCACCACTGTCAGTCATCGTGTGCAGTGTATCTGCATTCAACCACCTCTGAGATCCAAGGAGGAAAGTCGAATCCGTGGCGCGTTCCTAAAGAGGTGGTCAACCTCGCGCGCCTTATTCTCAAATGAACTATTAGGGAAAATAAAGTTGGAGTCATCAGCGGTCCCGACGTTCCACCAGCATCAGCATCCTGTGAGCCACGTTAATTGGAGTGTCCACCACAACACTGAAGTTTCCAACGATGTAGTCTTCACGAGTCGCACCTATTCGAATCTATTGACGTAGAACACCCCTTCAGTAAAACTTTGCAAAAATTTGCACCGTTTTTTACGACATTATATCCGCTGGGTTTTACCTTTGGTAGTGCAAAATATACTTTTAAAAAATTTACTATCATGAATATGCAGTCAACCAAGGGCGTCTTGAGCAAGAGGACACGGCGATACTACTTGGTTCCTGTGGGGTCCTCCACTGGATTCTATTCGAGTTCCGACGACTATTACATTGCTAGAAACCCCAACTTTCTAGCGTAGAGTTTACTAAGTTCAACGAATCGTTTAAAAAAGTCGGAACTAACACTGGAATTTTTACCATAGTGAGAAGTTTCACTAGTTCGGTTTAAGGGTGTCAGCGAAATAGGATATCAGTTCTCCCTTCAGAGTGTCATTTAAACTCGGCCAAAAACTGCCTCAGTAAGTGCGAAGAGAATCCTCTCAAAATAGTTGTAACTTCTATTATTTCAATAGCCAATAAATCAATAATATCCAGCAGTCTTTTCTTTATTATTAGATTTACCCCGTTCTTTAAATAACTGCGATAACAGAATTAACAACGGCAGAAACACCTTCTACCAAAAATACGAACAAACCTCATAATTCAGGGAAAGATTGTATTTACATGGGTTCATATGACCATATCGTAAGGCGTGATCCATCCATAGCTCTGTCACGTAGATATCCATGTCAAAATCGCTGGTTATCTCATTCACCGAGTTCACCTCTTGAACCCATACCTGAGAGCATTTTAAAAGACATTATTTTCTATTTTTTTATATGTTAATTTTTTTAATCATATTAATAAAAAGTATTAATTCTAAAAAAAACTAGTAGAGCGGTATCAAACAGACTAACTCCACTTTTTTTCGGTTATCAAACATGTTTTTTAAACTTTGAAGGCTTACGATTTTACTATGGTGCAATGCATAATTGGAAGCTGAAATAAAGAGCAACGAGAGAACTTATCTTCAAATGAGGCAATATAAGGTGTAAGCGATTTCGAAATCTGTCGATAAGCTGTGAAAATAAGCAGAGAGCCGTTGGTTGGCAAATTTATTTAAGGTGAGAAAAGATTCATTCGTAGAGTTACTACAGAACATTGTGACAACTAGTAGTGAAGCTCCAAAAATCAACTAGTATGCAACCCTGATTACCCAGAGAAAGCGTTCAGCCAGCCGACAAACAGAAACAGCAGTGCTCTAGTGCATTAAGCTTTCTGTTTACTAAAATCAACTATTCAAGAGCTGTGCACATTTGCTTCACAGTAAATTACGACAAGTAATCCGGAAAAAATCTTTCGAAAAAAAGTTCTGCTTAAGGATAAAACTGAAACTGTAACTAAGGTAATAGGAATCTGCTGGGAGTATCACTCGATCCATATGGTAACAATAGCCGACTTTGGTATTTGGCTGTGTCTAAACAATATCCATCCTACCGGTTCTCGATAAAGAACAGTGAACCTTCTTATGTGTAGTTAAAGTCATGTCGACTGCTACCGCAACTGGATGACGCAACTGCAGGTCTTCGATCTATTTCTTACCATTCTCTGAGCAACAGTGGTCTAACAAGGCAACACCATCTTTCAGAAACCTTTCACCACTGCACTGCACTGGGTAATGAACACCGCTGAGACAAGAAGGAAATACACACTGAAGGAGAATTTCTCTTAAATCTTCCTTTTGCTAACGACATCGTTGTTTTTTTTTCCATATGTTCCGTTAAGCAGAGATGACGTTCAAGAAGGTCAACGGAGCAGAAAAATAATGCTACATATAAATCAGAAGACAACCCACTTCGTAAAATATCCACTGTGTTAAGGTAAGGAAGTCGGACCTGATGATTTTCCGATTACAGATATCAAACACTCCATGTATAGAAAGCTTTCTAAAAAACATAAGTATGCAATTAGAGGAGCAGAATAGACCCCGTTCGACCCTCTAAAAATAATCCCAACGGAACGGAGAGCTCCACGTTCACACAATTTCTAGTGGGAATGAACAGTTCAGGCTTTTCAGAGTTTGCAAATACTGGAGACCCATGAGAATACAAAAACACTTTGAATGCAAAACGCAGACGAAGCGGAAGAGTTTTTTTTCTCATTTTTTACGCAGAGTTTCATTTTTAGAAGAGTTGACGACTGACGGGTGGAAAAAAAGACTACTGAGGATTACAACACAACGTAATTGCCCTATAGAGCTACCATTTACACTATGAGCGGACTTGGACATGTTAGTGGCTCACATCAATCAGCTGTGTTCTCTGTTCGCATTTGCAAATAGTTTATAGATCGTGGAATGATTTTTGCATAACTTGCCATACTCGAACAAAACACCCATCATGAACGACGACCGCCAGCGAACCAAACGAATAGGAAATGTGTTGAAAACTGTATGACTAAAGAATACAACACAAAAAACATCCAAGCATCAAAGGATAAAGGATAAAAAAGAATAAAGCTCTCGGAGTTGATCAATCCCCTGAGGGATGAGTCATGCATTCGACTTCAATAAGCACCATTGGAGGTGATTGAATGCATATCTGGCCTTTACAATGAGTCGCGGTGGCCTACCGATGCATCGAGCCAGTGCTACCATCCTCCCAGACAAGTCTGGTATGAAATTACCGACCCCGGAGGGATGGAAAGCTTGCTGAGCCATGGGCGCCAGGATCGATTCCACGTGTGTGTTGCAAGGCATCAAAATAAATTGAAATTTTTGTAAGCCTCTTCACATTCTTATCAGCATTGTTTCAACGAAAAGATTCTCAGTCCATGTACTAAAACAAAATTCTTCAGAGAAATGACAGAAATATTCAACAACTTCATAATTTCATCTGAATATTGTGACCTTCCTAAGAAATATTTTTTGTTGGCTCATATTTTCCTTCTTCTATTTTTTCTAAAGCTTTTTAACATCGTAGGCATTGCTTTACCTAATACCACCTTATTTATACAAAACTGTTACACCAGATGTGTAATAGAAGTTTGAAGGAGTTATTTATACCAGGCAACCTCACCAATATTTCATTTAAAATATTCCATATACCAACTGTGGACTACCGACTCCGATCATCGGCTCTGATGAAGAGGAAGGCGTCGAAACATTAGTCGAATAAATCTATTTATCAACGTCGTGTAATCTCAGCAGTTCAGAGTACATGTATTGTTCGGATCCGCAGTTTTTCTGTCCATGTTTTACATTGAAGTTTTATTTGAGTTTTCACTTGTACTCACTTTCAAATACGAGGATTAAAATAAAAAAGCAAGCCATTGCTCTTTTCTACGAACTCAAACCTAAGAATGATTGCGCAGGACCTGACTGCTGTTTTGAAATTGCTTTTAGCAAGAAATTGTTCTTGTGATGCTCTCGTCCTGTTTTCGAGAATTTGTTTCGAAAATGAGGAAGAAAGCCTGAACATGGTAGAGGACGACATGACAGTATTGGACATATGAAGAGGTTAACACACTTATACCAAGTCAAAATGGCTCGAAAGCTCATAGAGGGATAACGAGGGAGTGATTCAGCGGTTTGACATGGAATATCTCGTAAGCTCAAAAAAAAGAAGGAGCATCGGAACATTTTCTGAAGCGCAGTTGCGTCAAAAAGAAGGTTATTTAGGCTTTTTGGGTTTGATAGATGAAAAAATCGCTGTAATTCTTGAACGCTGACGAAACCCGTCACAACAGAAGGGTGCTTCAAGTCTAAAATCCACAAAATGCACCAAGCAATGTGTCGTGTGAGAACCGTGTTGATGGTGAAAAAAGTGTTTGCACTAGCATAGATGAACAAACATTGTATCAATGATGGTTCAGTTATCAAAACTGTTGCGTACGACTTTATTATGTCGTGTTCCAGAACAGAAATAAAGTTTGATCAATCAATTAGCACAGCGTCTCAAAAACAAATAAGAGCGCTACATGTGACTTATTCATCTGAGAGGCGGACTATCACTCCTTAAAAGGCTAAGACAGTTTCTTTCATGCAAAAATATTCGTCAGTGGCTAAGCAATCAAGAAAGAATCCAGTGATCACATTAGGTGATCACAAATGTCCAAGATAGATGGGACGTATAAGTCTCTAATTTAACTGAAAAAGTTGAATAAAAACAACGACACCAAAATTAGAAGACTTTTCAGTGTACTGGCTGCTCGAAAAGGCGTGTATGGCGCAGTGGTCGGAGGCGGCCTGCAATACACACGTGGAATCGATCACCGTGCCCATGGTCCAGCAAACCTTCCATCCCTCCGGGGTTGTCAAATTGGTACCAGACTTATCTGGGAGGATAGCAGCACTGGCTCGATGCATTGGTAAGCCACCGCTAGTCATTGTAAAGGCCAGATATGCATTCAATCATCTCCAAACGATGTTTGATGAAGTCCAATGCACGGCGTATCCCTCAGGGATTGAACAACGCCGAGAGCTTTTTTAGAGCTTTTACTGACTGCATGAAGATTAATGCGCGATTTACACTTTCATTCTTCTTGTAAGTGTTTTAATAACCGTCTCTTTTCTCGAATGCTGTGCTCTTATAGTACTACAATGTTTATTTTATGCATAATTAAGCTGTAATATAAAAAAGTGTTCGAAAAACTTTAAAAAGCTAGAGTTTCAGATGTGGAAACACCAGCTTGGACAAATCTGCTTCTTCGAGTACTAACTCGAACGCACACGAAGCGAACGGCTCGAAACATAAGGTGTGAGGCAAAGGAAGTGTTCACGAACGTACGGTGACCCTTGCTACGATGTTGTCGCGGTGGCGGATTCGACCTCGTAGATGAGGGGAGGTCGCGGACGACCTTCTACTATGGGCGAAAGTGAATTGAATGCTTAGGTGGAAGCAAATAAACAGACCATCGATTCAGGAACATGCAAAAAAAATTTCGATGTAAGCACCTCACCTGTTTAAGAGCATTTGAGGCAAATTTTTAAGCCATCGAAAAATGTTAACAAATGTGTGGGCCACGAATGGAATAGCCATTAAAGAAATCAGCGTTTTGAGATATCTCTTTTGGGCACCTCTTCAGCGCATCCAAACGACCCGTCTCTAGACTGTACTGTGATATACAAAGAGAACTGGATCCTCTCTGGCAATGGGCGACGATCGGCTCAGTGGCTGGATCTCGATGAAGCTTCGAAATTCTTTTGGAAGCGGGAATTCCACCAAAAAAAGATTATGACAATCGTTTGGTGATTTGCTACTGGTTTAATCAATCACAGCTTTCTATGTGAGGGTGGGACGATTGATTGCGGTGGAGAAGTACGACCAGATAAAATCAACGATATTCCCTAAAAAACTTCAATGTTTGTTACCCAAATTTGTCAACAGAAAGCCACCAATGCTTCTCCACGAGAACACGGGGCCACAGGTCGCACTACTGACGCTGCAGAAGTTGAATGCGCCAAAACACCAAGCTCAGCCACATTTTTCATACTCGCAAGACCTCTCCTACTTGCCACTGCTCCTTTAAAAAACTCGGCAAGTTCTCATCCTGCCTATTCGTGCATTTACAGTTAAAGAGATGATGGATCAATAGTGCCTTATGTAATCTTCGCCCTCTGGGCACCAAGATAAAGGAAGACAGAGTCGAATCGTTGTATGTGAACCCGCAAAAGTTGTACAGAGAGGACCACACATTCTCTAAAGTCATCATTGGAGATTTCAATCCTAAGACTTGAACCAGAAAAAGGACTAAAGAACACCGCCTAGACCTACGGATTAGGATGGAACGAGCAGGTGGGCGGCTATCTGAATTTGTGACGTCCAACACTCATGGTAACTCGCACTTCTCCCAATGAAAATTACAATCACGAAATAGAAAACATTAAAAGTAAATCAACGGTTTTGCCCAACCGATGCCGTTGTTTTCCCAAAATTTTACATGGGGTCAGACAATCGCCTCCTTCGTGCAAGATTTCACCTCTCGCGGAAAGGAGAAAAAGCTGCTAAATTCAAAAAAAAGTCCCAAATTCACGAAAAACAGGGAGTTATTCACTTCATTAGTCGGCTGTTGAGAATATGCTGTTCTGTTAAATAGACGAAGAGTACGACCGGCTTATTTAACATCGTTACGTTAGCGTATAAAAGTTGTGTTCGAAAGTCACCAAAAAGAAGTCCATCTCCACAAACAATCAAGCTAACACGCCAACACGAAATCGCACGAGCTACAGGTTAACTCCAACTCACATCCGAACTTGAAAAACAATGTAGAAAGAATGCAGAGGCTGGAGAAAGCATTAGTAAAGCTCATCGATCATCGCCATCTATAAAACCAGGATGGTTGTACTCCAACTTGCTGACGGAACAGCCGAAATGTTTGACTTTTTACTAACTTCACTTTTTTTTATACTTTACTACTTAGTGCCTGTTATCTCTTAGTGGCAAGAGCATGTGTTAAGCACAACCACAGTGATGCTGAGCTATATGCAAAAATGCCGACCTCAGGCCAGCTTTGATCTCGCGATTTCTTCCCCCTTTCACCCTTTCCGAGCTCGCGTTTTAACACTGCAACATCAAAACCCCTAGCTTTTCAAACGCTGTCAGCCTGTTTTCACAATATTCACAATTGCTGCCCAGTATTCATGTTGTCATTCGTCTACAAACTCCTCACTCGAGTCATCATAAACAGGATTGACAGAACGCTGCACGAAAGAGAGCTATATGAGCGAACAGGGTTTCAAAAATGACTCAGTACGGTGGACCGCATTCACAAGATAACAAGATTCATTGAAGTATCGTGAGAGTACAAGAAAGAACTCTGTCTCACTCTTATCGATTTGAAGGATGCTTTCGACTAAGATGAGAGAGAAGCAACCATGGAACCCCTACACAGCAAGGTAATCCAATTCAGTGTGTAAAGATTCTTCGTCAGCTATATAAAAATTTCACAACCAAGGCATCACCATTCTACAACGATATTAATGTCGACGTCAAAAGAGGGTTTAGGCAAGGAGATACCATATGGCGAAGACTGTTTACAGCCAGCCTCTAGAATGTCAGGCAAGCATTAGAAGGGGACAACATGGGAATTCGATGGTCGGCATCTACACCATCTCCACTTTGCTGATGACATCGTTCTTATAACACCAAGCAATATCCAAGCGGAAGGGAATGGTAGCTAACTTTGATGGCGCCTGTCGAAAGATTAGACTTCGACTAAATCTCACAAAAACGATGTCCCATGATGTAAGTAATCGTTTTTGTGTTCTATTCACGCTAAAGGAATGAATATTTCCGGTTGTCTGTCTACGTCTATCTAAGTTGGGGAAGAAATATGATGAACGGTCATACCTAATGAGTTGAGCAGGAGAAAACAGGCGGTTGGGGGCCTTTTATGAGGTTCGAGCATTTAGTGGAAAAGAATAAGAAAAACGCTAATTCGTGCCTACACATTCGAATGCACGATCCGCTCTGCGTTGACGTATGCGTCAGAAGACTGGTTCCCACGTAAACAGGATGAATGATCACTCACGG
This sequence comes from Angiostrongylus vasorum, assembly GCA_018806985.1. Lineage (NCBI taxonomy): Eukaryota > Metazoa > Nematoda > Chromadorea > Rhabditida > Metastrongylidae > Angiostrongylus > Angiostrongylus vasorum. The sequence goes on along the minus strand of JADANN010000150.1, from coordinate 186,519 downwards.
TTACCGAGCAGTCGAAACGACGATTCTAGGAGCAGCTGTGTCACGCTAGTGAAAAAGAGAATTAGAAGCTCTGACTTACGTCAACGATCAGAGACCAACGATGCCGTTCTAAACGCCAAATTGTTAAGCTTAAGGTGGGTCGGAGTGTTTGGACAACAAGTGATGGAGAAGAGCTATTAGCAACGGGATTCACCAAGATGTCAAACGCACAGCAGGTGAGCTATGCACCCGATGGTCACAGTTCTTCACCGAGCACCCTATAGGGAAGATATGACGCTCAACGGCTACGAGCAGAACTTGCTGGGATACTCATGCATGCGGTAGACAGAAATCAATGGTTTATTGATGCTAGCTCGAGTTACTTGACGATCACTGGAACGATACATAACACAAGTGATCCTGATTTGAGGTGTATTCCTTTGAAAATAGTATAATGAAAATAATCATTTTATAGCGAACAATCCTTAATTTGCACTGGTATGTACTATTATATACTCAATGAGCGTCAACCTTCACTAACCTCAATCCATACGATTACTCCATTCTCTGATGGAGTTTTAAAAGACTTATAATTCTTGACAAGACGTTCAATGATAATCTTGTCACTTGTGCAATGACCTTCTTCTTCAAGATCATCAACGTCAGCCTAAAAATACTTTCATTGATAAGCCACATAGAAATGAACTTAAAAAAAATTAGAAAAATTTGCAACTGTCCATAATACATTACCATTTCAGCTGCGATTGTTGACAAGGTTGTAGTAGGTGCTCTCTTCGGAAATACGTGATTATCCTGAATGCGCCGTTAAATTCCTGATCTTCTGGGACAGATATTTTGAAGATTTTAACAATCACTGGTTTTATGCCCAACAATGCTCGTCTACCATAGGTTAGTTTCATTAGCTTTCTATGGACTTTTTCGTTAGCGGATTAGTTCTCATAAAAGTGCAAGCCAATCACTATAACGTAAACCTGTCCATATCGTTCACGTAACTCCTCAAGCAATTGACTGTTTTGTAAATACAGTTTCCAGTAATAACTTTGAAATTTTTTGACAACAAAGTAGTTACCACTTTTTGACGATAAAAGAGACCTACTTAACTTAGTGGGAAATTATTACAGCAACATTATCTATTAATCATGTTCAATAAGTACGTGGGAATCGCTGTGACTAGAGATACCGTACAAAACGTGGTCACTGAATCAACTACGCACTGGGTCAACTAAGCCTATGAAGTTGACAAATCGGTGATATATATTTGCCTGGGAATTGCTCATAAATTTTCCTAAAGATCACCGTCTTTCTATGCTGAGGAGTTCGTGATGCTCCGGTAAAGATAACTTTACGATTCTATGAAGAATCAAATTCTAGCAACATTCGACTGTGTTCTTAGGAATTAAAATTTTCGAAAAACGAAAGTCGATTTTAAAAAAACAAAATCTTCAAATAATAAAAATATCCATGCAAATATTCGGAGTGCTCCATGAGCTACGATATCATAGCCAATCAGTTGTTTCGAATGTAAAACGAAGCCGAATGTCCATGCGTGTGTGTGTGTGTGTGTGTGTGTGTGTGTGTGTGTGTGTGTGTGTGTGTGTGTGTGTGTGTGTGTGTGTGTGTGTGTGTGTGTGTGTGTGTGTGTGTGTGTGTGTGTGTGTGTGTGTGTGTGTGTGTGTGTGTGTGTGTGTGTGTGTGTGTGTGTGTGTGTGTGTGTGTGTGTGTGTGTGTGTGTGTGTGTGTGTGTGTGTGTGTGTGTGTGTGTGTGTGTGTGTGTGTGTGTGTGTGTGTGTGTGTGTGGGTGTTTAAATGGACCATTTTCATTGTGTAGTTCAAATTCAGCAAAAAAAGACAAAACACTTAGAATTCGAAAACTGGGAAGCTAGCGGAAACCAATTTAAAGCCGTTTTTCCTTTTAGAAAAACTATGGTCTCCGAGCATTCCGCAAAAATCTTCGGAACTACCAACGACGTCAATTCGAGTATCCGAAAAAGTTGAATGAAATACCGATATGTAGGCAAGCGCTTAGATTACATCTTTACTGTTAACGTCTATATTGTTCAAAGGAAATTCATCTACGATAGGCCATCCCTCGGTATTTCTTTGACGAAAAAGAAAAAGAAAAAACGTTGTGAACCTCAATAGGACTCGTCGTTGACACCGATGATGCAGCTATTGAAGCTGTACAACAGAGGACGACAATGAACTGACAACGCATCGGCGTATCATTGAAGCACGCCTATGTGTCTCCTTGAAAGACTACTTGATCATATCGGTAAGTTGTTTAGATTAGAATTTTTATTACACATATAGAAATACGTGCATATGTATGCGCGCATGTATGTGGATGTGCATTTACGCATAGTAATAAGGACTTCTGTGATGCCCACGTGTAGACCTCAACAAATAACAGAGGGAAAGAATGAAGTAAAAATTCAGAACACAATTCTGCAAAAAACACAATACTAATTTCCCTTTTTCCTCGCTAAAAAATACAACTAATTCCTTAAATTCTTAACATTTCTCAAAACACGACGATGATGCAACGATACTGAAGAAATTACTCTTCTTAAACAGAAGTGTACAAAAGTGTAAAGAGAGGTCATTCCAGTACTAATACTAGGAAATGAAAACAAAGGGTTCGGATAAGGATACCACTTGCACGCCTCTCCACAAGCAATTATGTAAACTTCAATAAGTTTGACGGGGAATTTTCCCATAGAAAGGAGTTCAATTTTAATAGCATCAATATAATACGAGAAAAGAACTGTACAGTAATAGTGACCAACTGTAGTTAGTTCACCATCACCTGCTGCTCCACGGACACCTACGGAGGGCAAGTTTACAAAAACAAATTTCTGTTATGTAAGGGTTTTTTAAACATGGTTCCATTCAGATATGGCGTGGCATACTTAAGGAAAAAAGTGGACATAGAATCAAATAAACAGCTTTAAGACAAAAAAAATAATGGTGGGATGGCTTGTCTTAACTAATATCATCACCATGCACATAATCATCAGTCATACATAATGTTCTGGACGTGCTTGCGTGTGTAGTGGATTGTATCCGACACGTCGCTCGGAACGGAACGAGGAGCTTTCAATCAACTGACTTAGAAGTGACTGAGAAGTGCATGCATTTAAGGGGGGCAGTTCGAAGTTCCGATTCAAAACAACTAAGCAACTAAGCTGCACGTCTATTTGAGAATTAGAACACGGAGGTAATACATTCCTGTGAGTGCACCTTACTTTAATGACTGGAGAACTCAACAAGAACTCAACTTGTTTATGGTGATGGGTGTACTTTTGTCACCACTGAAACTATGAATAACGTCGTACCTAGTACGAGAATCTCTACACTGCTCTATTCCTTGTACTACTAGCAGAACCAATTGAGCAGCTTAATTCGCTACAAGTGGCAATGTTGACTTTAGCATCACATCACGCTGGCGTCATTTAAGCGAACTAACAAGATACCGACTGTATCACGGGTTTTTCGTGAAAAAAGTCTGAAAGAACCCAAATCAAGAGTGGATGCCAGAAATAAGGAACTAATGAGGTCACATGTTAGTAATAATAGTGCAGTTGAGTGGTGCGAAGAAACGCTTACAATTTCTACCGAAAAGATAAAGAATATATGTCTATCCCACTGTGAGGAAAATAATGAGCGTTTAAGCGAAATTCTCTTGTCAGCCTCCTTTTTTTCCGAATCTCTGGTGCACATATTCTTATTATATTGAGTTCAGGTTGCCCTTTCCTGGATACTCGTGAGTAGATATTCCATCCTAATGTCGATTCGAAATCCTCGCCTTGAAATTGGGTCAGAAAAACCTAGAGGAAGGAGTGTAACAAGATGTAAACTGAGTTCGATTTGACTCTCTAACTTAATGCAAGTAAAAGGACAAAGGATAAAGCTCTCAGCGTCCACCAATCCCTTGCTCCGTGCATTCGACTTCATCAAGCATTGTTTGGAAGTGATTGAATGTATATCTGGACTTTATAATAATTCGCAGGTGGCCTACCGGTCTATCGAGCAAGTTCTGGTATCCTCCCAGACAAGTCTGGTATCAATTTGCCGACCCCGGAGGGATGGAGGGCTTGGTGGACCTGAGCTGCCGGGATCGATTCCATTGTATTGCAGGGCACCTCCGACCACTGCGCTACACGTGCCCTACAAGAAGTAAAGTGAAAAAAATACAGAAAAATTGGTAAATCGATTTGTTTGTTAATGGCGTTTCTAGCATGTCCAGCCAATCCCACATTTTTCAAGCAATTTCATTATCAAAATGAGAGCGTGAGGATCTAATCTTGGTGAAATTTGCTTATCGATGTGGATGATGTTACCATTTATCCGATATTAAACGTCAGTTTTTTCTTTGTAGACGGATTTACCCAATCAAATGGTATGATCCAGGAGAGTGTGCTCGCGGGAGAAATTCCAAGAATATTTGGAATAAGACAAAAAAAATCCAGAGTAAAGAAGTTACATTGCAAAACTATTCATTTATTTGATGTGTGTTAAAACGAATTGGTTTTCGTCGAACCATCTAGATAAAAAAGTGGAAAGTGGGTAATATTTTGCGACCCAGTGCTTTAGATTCTAAGAGAAATCTGATTAACATTGGATTTTAGCAGCAGCTTTAACAGTTGATCCCAATTTAGCTCATATCACGAAGAAGTCCAAATCAGGATCAATAATACACTACACCGTTCGAGCTTCCAGTGACAACAAGGTTAGCTCAAGAAAAGTCTATCACACTACCGAATCACATCTCTTAGGTTTGCAATGAAGCCGATTCTTAATTAGTCCATATTTTCTCTAATGACTAGCTAGAACTGAAACGCTACCACAAATCGCAGAAATCGTGGAAAAAAATCCATTGACAAGGTAACAAATCTCTCATCGATCTACTGTGATCGGATATGACACGTGACGATAACCCGACAAAGCACAAACATGTTAATCTCGGGATTCATAGAAAAGAAATCGTTGTGTAAGTGCTTTTCAAATTCACTAGCGGCTAAGAACATGAATCACCGATCTATCAAAGTGGTACACGCTCGACAATAATACATGAGATAACGGAGAGTGGAAATATCTTGCAGTTCTGAACTGAACTACGATATGAATATGAAAGAGAATTATTAACTGTAACTTTGGCGCAAATTATGTTTTCGGATTTTTTCTGATCATATAAAAGTAAAATACAAGCCAATGATTCATGAACAACATGCTAACTGTTGAACAACAGTGGGACGTATCTTTAGCGTAAACGAACTCCTTTTCTGTTAGCAGTTTTTTTCCCTAATTTACTAATTAAAAATAAAGCCGTCGTAAATGGTGTGGATGAAGATGAAATCTACTTTGTACGTTCTCATGTTAACTACAACTTTTTTATTTCACTTCTAACTTGATTTAATGACGGCTCTTAGCCTTACTTACCCATCTGCCTTAAATAAGGTCGTTTCAATGTGTGATGTGAACATTTAAAATAAAAGCAAACACATTGAACAACGACCATCATGGAGAAAGACTTGTCTTAAAAACTTCGTAAAAAAGGAGTTGACACAAGATTTGCACTTCTAAGACTCTTCAAAGCAGAAAGATTATATATAACCACTGAAGAAGGTTCGACTAGATGGCTCCTTCGACCCGGATTATTGGCTCTGAGGAAGACGAAGGCGTCAAAACGTTAGCCGAATAAATATTTTTATCAACCTTGTGTTAAGTGGGTGTTGCAAGAAGGTATTAACTATTAATGGCGAGATTGAATGAAGGTCTGCTTGAAAAGTAGAAATATTAGAGATACCAAAGGATTTCCAAACCTAAATCGAGGATTTCGTAGTCAGATGAAAGTGTTCCAAAAATATTCACGGAGAATTACACTACTCTTGTGGGAAGAAATTCTTGTTAGCTCTACTTAAAAAGAAGAAGCTTAAGGAGCCTTAGTAGCTCAAGAAACGCTTTCAAACAGCTTTTTTGACTCACTAATGCTGTCGTCAATCATGAAAAAGTTTATTGAACGGTTTCTTTCCTTTCAAAATCCGCAGTTTCTTTTCTATAAGATGTGTTCTCGCTTGCAGCATAAAGTTGTAATAAAAACTCTTATATAGCAGATCAACTATAGTTCGCAAAAAAACTTATCCTAAATAACTTGAAATTCAGAAGAGATTTAGAACCACTACGGCTGAAAAAATCGACTTCTTATGACCGAGGTTGGATAAAAGTGCCTGGTCAGTTTTCTCATATGAAGATATACACCACAAAAAAAGAACAACGCTAAAGGCTTTGAGCCCAACCAATGATCTGTGGCTTCCACTCCATTCCTAGAAGTGCTTGAATGCTTACGTAGTCTATACAGTGACAGGATTATCGATACATCAAGTAACACTGCTTTTACCCTCTCAGATGAACTCTGGTAGCAATTTGTCGAACCTGGTAAAAGAGGTGAGAATGGTTTGCTCAGGGCTACCACTATTTTGTCTTCGTTTTATTTTACATAGTCGATTTTCAGATCAACTTTATGGACGCTATTACTTTTTTGTACTGCACTAATTTTCTCGTTTCTACCACTGACGAAGGTCTTTCAACTTTTCACACGTAAGTTCGGCAACTACTTGAGGAGTGTTGTCTTATTTATGAATGCCGCGAAATGGTGGTTCAGACGATTCTCCCTAGTCCTGGGATAGCCGTGCTAGAGCGTTCAAACTTCGATAGCAAGGAATAGGGTGCTTTTAGATAAGTCCGGCACCAATTTCCGGACTCCCAAGGAATAACAGGTTTGGTGAGCCTGGTGCGAGGTTGAAGCAGCACCTGCTCGAAATGAACTATGTCACTACAGCAGCACTTGTTGATGAGTAGTAGATTTTTAAAAAATTGCCTCTTTGAAGTCTCCTACGTTGAAATGGAAGAAACAGGACTGAATTTGTTTTTATTCACACCATTTAATTGCTCTATTTTCAAAAACCCAACGTTTGCTAGTAAGAGTACATTAAGAAGTAATCACCATTGATAGTGGTGGTCGGCGACATCTACAAGTGCCTGAAGTAATATAAGTGAAGAACGTCTGTCGATCTTAACTATTCATTTGGAACATATGGTTGCATAGTAACGATTGATGGATGTACTGCTATCTTAATCCCTTTTTTATATCCACTGTCAAAGATACATAAGAATATTTGCTTTCATTGCAATATTTTCTTCATTTTTTGAGAAAAGCTCCTTCTGATTCACAAGTCTTGGAAACAGCCTGTGCTATAAACATGGGATTCTAAGGTAAAATTAGTTTGACCAGCGTTCAAGGATGTTTACGCCTAATACAAAGTTCCAAAATTCTCAGATAACAACTGAACCAATGCACAAATCTGAATATCTCAGCGGAAGACCAACGCAAACCTACGAACAGAATGAGAGAAGTGCAAAGATCTGCGCAATATATGGTGATGGGCGAAATAAGAAATTCAGTAATGATGAACTTTGGCCATTTGAAATTTGTCCGTCTAAGGGTAAAAGACACAATCGTTTGCCGGCACCCATGAATTGAAATCAATTCACATCCTAGCAAATGCATTAAAATTGTTAGCAGCGACAAGAACAAAACGTTAGTAAAGTTTGGCTCCGTTACAAGACATAGAAAACATTCTAGAAAAAACATGCTCAAATACATCAGTTACAAGTAGGTTCTATGCAATAATAATAAGAAATGCAAAAAAAATACTTACATTATTGCTATGAGAGACAAATAACGTAAATGAAGTTGGATATGTAACAGCCGGAATATGTACACAAGCTTTCACTACTGCAGACCCATTGAAAGCATTGTCATTGCTTTTTTATGAATCAACATGAAATCGGAATCCCCCTTCTATTCCCTTTTTTTTCTTGGCTCGATATCTATAATTGTTCAGTACATTTTGGTCTGGTTCTGTAAATTACTAGGCGTTTCGCTGTTTTTTAGTTCTGTTTTCACTAGAGACTTAAGAATGGGAAGGAATTCAAATTCCAGTACAGTAAATAGATTTTGGCGCTCTACTTTAAGAGTTGTAATGCTAAGGAAACTATAGTTCTCTGAATCTTTACTCACTTAATATCACTATTGCTTAAACAACATTGAATAAAGCAACCATAAAATTGCTGAGCAACACATTAAACACCATGAAACGTGAGGTGCACAAAGACCGTGGCCAATAATTGGTGGTGCCTAGAAGGTCAACGTAGACGAAGAAAGAGTATTGTTACTTGACTATGTCAGAGTAGAGTGAATTTGAGGGAAGGTGGAGGAGCATGGAGGTGGAAGGAGGCTGATGATCGCAAAATTGTAGGGAACAGCTAGAGCTAAAGCTAAAGCGACCCCCCGTGCCTTCAATGTCCGACGAGAGCATTTTAATAGAGGAGTAATTGATGGGAATTGCTCTCACTTGACGTAGCAGTAAGATATATGGTTTTAGTGGCCCATTTGTCTACTAAAACGAACACGATCCACTAAAAAATTACAGCATTAGTTGAAGATTCTAGAAAGTGAACAGAATTATGACTATGCTGATAACGTCATCGAGAGGTGATGAGGTATAGATATACATGTGGATGTGCGCCCATATTTGTGTAGAGAAGTGTAGGGCCAACAAGTGACGCAGAGAACTGCGAAGTTAAACGAAAACGTATTATTTTAATAAACGATGATTTTAAAAGCCAACATTTGTTAGGTCGCTTTTTTTTCCTTCGCCGTCGATTCACTCGTCTCGGCTGTAATGGAAGCTTGCGTTTTATCAACCATCAAAGAATTCAGAAACAATAAAAAATCATTTGCAAATGATCTTTGCTGTTATGATTTTACACTTACAGTATTGATTTTATTAGGATCTCTTAGCATGTAATCGGCGAGGAGAAGCTAAATAGAAAAATTGTAACATTGATAGAATCGTTATCACCAAATAAACAATCATTCAGATATTTGCGTTTTTAAGACACCAACAGAAAGGTCCGGTGGAAAACTCCAGAAACACGACCAAATTACACAGAGGAAAAGTTGGTTATGAACATTGTAAAGTAATATGCTAATATTTCAACACTTTTAGCGTTGAGCCTATTTTTTTATACTTCTTTTATACACCAGGAGTTATTTCTGTTCTTCAGCGATTAATTTTTGACTGATAAGTCGAATTAACAGTTATGTTACGAAAATCCAAAGAGATTTCGAGGTATAATACACAGTGAATCAGAATGGAAAATCCATATTTTACAAAAAATTCTTTCTTTTCACTCTAATCATTTTCTTTTAAGAGCATATCGAACTTAATGGCCCAACACTTCATAGTATGTGAGGGTGCGTGTTGGACGTACCGAACCTCAATCTACAACAAGGGTCCATCACCAAGTGAAGCTTCTCAGGCCGATAATAAGGCAGATATTTTCATCTGAAAGCTCAGAGAAGTGTAAGCCACTACTAAGAGTTATAGTCGTTTTGGAAATATCTGTTTGCAAGGGACCAAACCTTCCCCCAATCCATAGTAGCAGACGGCTGCCTGCATTATAACGAGGATCTGGGAACATCTTACACATGTTTTTTGCAACTTCAGGTGAAGTTCTTGTTCAGCTAGTAACTTGCATGTGAAACTGTGCTAAGGCCTGAGCAGTTCTTTTTTGAAGATAACTCACCATTCCCTTCGAGATTGTTGAACCAATACGATCTCTCTCTCTCTCTCTCTTGTTACACCTCCCTAACAGTTTTCAATCAAAGTTCTCTTGAAAGGAGTTAACACCTTAATTTTTTTCAGTTTAGTGTGAAAGGAGTCGAAAATAAAAATAGGAAAAGTACTATGAAAATACTACAGAAGAAATACGAGCACACCTTCAAGGGGAATAAAATTGACCAATTCTTAAATTCTTGTTTAGCACTCAAACACTGTCGAAACACCTTTGGTTCCTCATCAATACCAAGCAACTCTGCGAATTCCAAATGTTTCCTTCGACGATCACTTCTCCTTCATAACGTTTTGTCGTTTTTTTGAACTATTTTGGTTTCCTCACCAACACCTCCACGACAGTGGAGCAAATACAACGCTCGGAGATAGTGCTGTTGATTTTAGGAAGCAGTCGATACTACTTAGTTCATATGGTGTGGAAAAAATTCAAGAACAACGAAATCAAGTTGCACTCGTTCGTTTATATTTATCTAATAGATTTAGTTTATGTACAAATCTCATGACAGCTTATAGAGAAATAAACTGATAATGGTGGGAAGCTCAGCAAATAGAATCTGAGGTCTAATAGTAGTCGAAACAACTGGTTTTCTTGTAGTTCCAATATAGACAATCATTGATTTTTGAAATAAAAAACAGTATGGGAAAGTGGAAGAACGATTCAAAATATGAAGAGATTAGAGTGACGGTTACATCAAGATCAAACGTTGGAGATACGAAAAGAAGACCGGTCAAAGAATATGACGTGCCGTGTTGTGCGTTCGTGTTTGTCCTCGTTCCGATGATAGAATGCGAAGCTTAGCTTTAATGCAGAAAAATAAGCCGAAATGAGTAACGAGGCCGTAAGCTCCCGATTGAAAGCATCACATCGTAACCTCAAAAAAGATGATTCAACAAATCGGATACCAACCACGATGACTTCCTCAATTGTCGTCAAGCAGGCGTCGTACCAGAAGGACGATCTTAATTGTTTGACCGTTCCAGGACTTCTCTCAGACTTCTGCGATTTTTGAACACCGAAGCATTTTTTTTTTACAATAAGCCTTACTTAACCGGTAATGACAGTTGAAAAATTGCTGGAGATGAACGCCGCATTATTATTGTAAACCAACTTTCAACTTCGGCATGAGTAATCAATACATCAGTGGAGGTTGTTGCCCTACATTTATTCAGCTAACGTCACGTCTTCGCCTTCCTCAGCGCCGATGGTCCGAGACGATGGTCCCCAGTAATTGCTGAAAAGGAAGATGTAAAGACTCTTAACGTCAGCTGAGTAAATGTATGGTAACATCTTCGTTTCAGCTGCATTATTGTTTGTTCTTTTTTTTTCTATACGGGTTCACAGACGAAGTTGAGACTGCTAGACTTCTAATTAAGCCAATAGCCAATCGTGAAAGAATTGTCATGAGTAGTAGTCAATCAGTTTATGTACTAAACTTTATAACCATTGGTTTTCGAACAGCATTGTTATTAATGAAAAAAAATTCAATTTAGCTTCAACACGAGACCCCACATTAAGAAGAAGAAAAAAAGACTTAACGTTTTAATTAATAATGTGTAAGTATTGAGGAACTTGCAAGTAGCGCAGTGATCAAGATAGTACTTTGCTGCACTTTGGTGAAATCCTGCACCCAGGAATAATTTCTCTCACCACCATTTCTCCACCGGTCAGGAAATTGATTCCAGACTAACTTGAAAGGTTGAAAGAAATATCTTCTCACATCGGTGAGCCTCCGTAAGTCATCTGCCAAGTAAATATTCAATAGAGTGCACCAATGAAGTCGAATGCATTGTGTCCTGTATGGTTTGCTCGACACTGGTCTCTTTATCTCTTCAATCCTTTACGTGCTCCGAAAACAAAAAAAAGCTATAAAGACAATAAAAGAGAGGGAAACGGTTTGAAAAAAAGGAAGTATCAGCAATATCCACAAATAGATGACCCTCAAAACATTTTCTTACAACGATCGGTTTCTTTAGAGAGGTTTCGTGTGTTTTGAAGCCCATATTAACGATGTGATTTATGACATTTTCGTTTCTGATTTGTGACATGACAAATATTAGTTTGGTTAGAGAGATCTCCATCGATTATATGCCATTGGAAATAGTGCGTCATCAAATCAGAAAGTGTGCAAACCCATGTCGTATCACAAGCACTTTGGCTCCAAACCACAACAACATTGTTGATAAGGGAATATATTGACTCTGTGCTTCTTTAATCTTCCACCTTCATGTGATTGACCGACGTCCTTCTTTAGCACTGAATCTTCTTGTTTTAGGAAAAACTTACCTTTCTCAGTAACAGAAAATCCCGTTCTCTCATTACCATTATCATGATCATCACCGTCATTGTCACCATTTTCTTCTTCTTCCAAAAACACACTAGCAATAGCTGCATCTGAAATGTTCCTCACATTTACTAATGTTAAAGGGTAATTTTTGATGGTGTGCAGCGTAATGGTCAAAGGTGCCCTAGAATCAGTGGTTGTTAGTTGGATTCCGCACCCTGTGTACCCAAGGCGTTCATCCCTGTGGGGTCAGTAAATAGCGAAAATAGCGATCAAGCTTCTCATCGAAGCCAAGAAACATTTGCTCAACCATCAATACGGTATCGTAGGTCATTGTGCAGACAAAATAATATGTTCCATACGCCTTAAAGGTGCCAAATGGGGTCTAATGTGTGGGACAACTCCATGTGATAGATCAAATCACGAAAGCTTTATGGCTTAACTCCTGTACCAATGCTAATATTCAGAACTATCATACAAGTGTATATTACAACATAGCTATCGTGACAATTTTAAACCATCCTTAAGTTTATCCTTACGTTTATGTTAATACAAGCTTCGTTTGAATGAAAGAATTATTTTCTATTTCGCGTATTTCAATGTTTCGTAGGACCCAAATGGAGAACATCTGTTCACGCCAATTTGGCACCTATGAGCATCCACAATAAGGGAGACTATAGAAATAAGGGACCATATAAAAAGTGTGAGGTCTTTGGTGTATCTAGAGATAGCGGAACCAATAGGTATTGTACGTCTGGACCCTCCACTCTTTCACTGGCGTCTTTTGGAATGATCACGTGTTATACAAAATGAATGAACCTTGTGCTATCGTACAAGTTTTGCTGAAAAACGGGTGATATATTGCTTTCAAAACAAGTGGCAATAGTCCAATTTTTCTAGAATATTTGTTGGCCAAAAGCTGCGGCCACATTTGGACTTCCAGCGTTCCAATCAAAATGAGAAATACCGAACTAAAAAACGAATTCTTGACATTGTGACGTTCAGCAGCGTGTCTGTTTTCTTTTCACAGATCCTTTTCAGATACTTTGAGTGGCATTTGTTGTGGAGATAATCGAGAAACAACACTGATTAGTTGACTAGTCGGTTTAATGCTTTGTTTTTCAAGCTGGGATAAGGAAACTGAAAAAGAAACCCTCCATGCAAAATGTTCTTCTTGATCCTACCACTTTCGTTTTCTAGCAATTCACAGCTGCACTTTTTAGTGAGCCTAATTAGTACGCGAAAACAAACATTTTTCTCCCTCTTTTCGAAACCTAGAAATAGTCCTCACTGACTTTCGAAAAGGAAGGAATACTTTGTCAAATGAATTCGGAAAGGTTTTGTGGGTTTACAGGTATTTTCTTCCGAATAAAATCGTACCAAACTCTGAACAATATGCAAAAAAGTGAAGAGAAATTGGGAAACTACTATGAAGATCAACTGAAATTGGAACCTGACAATAATGCAAACCATCTCAACACAAACAATGACGAAACACTGAAGAGGTTTGTTTGTTACTGCCGTTGTAGTTGCTGTTATTGTTGGTGTTGTTGCTATTCTTACTGCAACATTTGGTAAATTTAGCACTCCTTTTCAGTCCTTTGCATCAGCTTTGTCATTATTTCTTGTCTTATTTGCCACACACTATTATTTATTTACAGCACCTCTAAACACAACTTCACGAGTTGTAAGGACCTCAGCACAATTCCCACTCGTTTCTTTCCTTCGCAATCGTCGTCCATGATGATGGATTCATTCGAGCATGGTGTTGGGGCGAGTCTCATGCCGTCATCTGTAAAACAAATGCAGCTTCGAGTGCACTTAGCTAACTCTGGTCACGAACATGTCCGCCCAATGTGTAGGTGGTGCTCCTAGGAGACGCTTGCATCTTCGTTGAGTCTACTCTACAGTCCTTTTCGCACACATGTCGTCTGTTCTTCTTCTTATATGACCGGCTAATCTATGCTTCAACATAGATGTATCCTGGATCCCGAAGAAAATTATTTTTTGAAGATCGGAGTTTCGTATTCCGCCCGGTAGTTGCGTTCTGGTTGCATCTCACAACACATCATTCAAGCGCTCTATACATAGTACGCAGTATTCCTGACATGATTGAAGTATGTGTTCTAGTTAAGCTAGTTTTTCTCCTAATCCAATTCTTCCGACCCTGTACTCTTTGCTTTTTAACATAACCACTTGGATCTGAGCCTCACATAGTTCAATTAGAGGTTATCGATTCCAAAAGACGATTAATATTCTTGTCCATTAAATTATTTGAGGCAATGTGAAGTCACTTGATTCAAATGAGAGATATCGCGCTAACTTTGGCAAAATATAGTTCCAACTTAGAACCGGGCACTTCGTTCTTTTTGCCAATGCCTTAAAATTAGAAGATCAACTAAAAGTTCTGCAACCTTACAGAGAATGGAGAAGAAATAGTCCGTACATAAGGTAATTGAAAACGGTAACAAAAGCACTTCCAGATTCCAAGATTCACATTCTTATGAACAACACTTTAAAACTGTTCTTATCTTCTCCATTTACTTTGCTGCTTTCAGGAACGCTCGCGAGCTTTTAGTCGACTCTACGCTACAGTGTTCTCAGGTCAGAGCTTCTATTTTGAAACGCTTTTTTTCTATGAGTTGGTGATTTTTTCTTAAGGGACGTGTAATGCGGTAGTTAGAAGCGAAGTACTTGTGACGAACTTGACCACGTATTAATTCCTTTTGTATTTTTAGAAAAAAACCTGAAAACGGCAGAAATCCGTGTCCATTTTTCATTAATTTAATAGAAATGGAATTAAAGGAGAAGTGACTAAAGGATTACGGAGAAAGCTCTCAGCGTTGACCAATCTCCAAGAGATGCGCAGTGCATCCAATTTTATTAATACTGATAAGAATGACAATAAATCAATGCAGATCTTCTTAATGTCCTTCCTTATTCCATTTTACACTAAATGCACTTGCCTCATCGATGCATGTTTTTGATTAGATAATGTTCACTCATCCATGGAAATATGAGGGAATTGAAAGTGTAGTGTTAATAACGACGTGCATTACGTATCTGACGACTTTGCCCATATCCACAACTGTTCACTAGATTAATAGAAGTAGTACTAACAGTAGGGAACGAGTAGCATGATGCCCATCACCACGAGAGCAATGCTGGCTCTGCGCGCTCCAAGCTCACCAAACCTCTCATCCTTTCACGGTCTGGAAACAGGTACCGGACTTGACCGTGGAAAAACACTCTCTGCTACCCAAGTGGGAACGCCGTGGTCAGCGTATCCGACCAGCAACCGACGGCAAACGTAAAAATTATGAGGACATTAGTGGATGTTAGGTGCGAGGAAACGAATCGAATGTGAGATGTGCTGAGATCCGCACAATATACGTGAAGACGGGTCATATGAAATAAAAGAAATATAGCATTAGTATGGGTGTGTGGGACGCAGTTGTCAGAGGTTCTCCACAATGCGCACGTGCTCCCCCGTTCGAACACGCACCTCGGGCAAACCTAGTCCTCCATCCTTCCGAGGTTAGAAAATTAAGCAGACTTGCCTCCGAGTATAAAAAAAAACATGATTCGATACATAGATTGGCTTTAAAAAGTCGATATTTTCCAAATATGAATTCAATCTCCTTTACGACGTTTAGTGAAGTAGAATGCACGGCATATCCCTAAGAACGCTGGAGAACGTCGTTTGTTGTCATACAGGATTTGATCTCCTTCGTAAGCCACAATGAGTTCGATTGGTGGTCGGCCGTATTGCGAAATAGAGAAGCATGGAATAGACGTCACTACAATGACCTTTTCATATCCTTTCGATTCATGGCGCCAACATAGAAAGTTGTACAGTAATTATGAAAATCATGTACACTGAAAAATAAACTACAAAGGTTACCTCACTGGGGAAGCTCTATTCTGTATTCTAGGCATAGGATGGAATGCGGAATCAAGCATTGAGAAATAGATCAGTTCTCTTTTTTATATGACCCGTCTTCACGTCTACTGCTTCGATTCCAGCACTTCTCACATTCGACTCGTTTCCTCGCATCCATTGTCCATGAAGATCTTCCAACTTTACTTCGATTGCTATTTGAGGATTTTCGTTTCATCTTGAATGTCGTAAAGTGCTGGTCGAGCAATTCTCCCTGGAGTCCTGAGATAGCCGAGCTTGAGCGCTCGCAAATGGATTGCAGAGTGGTTTTTTTCCCGACAATTTCGGTACCAATTTTCAGACACCGGAGGGATGAGAAGCTTGGTTGGCCCGGGGTGGAATCGAACTAGCACCATGCTCGTGGTGACGGACATCACTACCACTGTGCTATCCCGTGCACCGGATCAGTTGCCCTCAAAAAGCAGGAATGATCAAAAGCATGAACAAATGGCGAGCGCGCCTTTGTAAAAGACCAAAAAAAGTGAATGTTTATCATTTTCTGCTTACAAACATTTCCCAGCTATGCATCTACAGATAGACACAAGGAAGAAAAGCCACGCACCTGAGAATTTACGCAGTCAAGTTCTCTGAAGCTTCGAAGAGCTTCTCTTCATCGTGTAAGAGCGGACATACTCTGTAATCGAAAACGTCTTTTCATTTTAGTGTTTCTAATCACAAGGGATATCCAGAATTACAGGAACTCATTTTAGGACCAAACGGAAATTCAGCACGACTTCGAACGCTTTATAATAGGGGCAATCGATGACGCTTCGGCAGACTATGTAATTTCATAAACAAAATTGGCATTTAATTAGCTTTTAAAAGAAGACCGATAGGATGTGAATTTTTGAAGGCCAGGTAGTCGTGCAAAGAAGTGAGGTCCAAAAGCAGCAGTTTTAAATCAACCTACAGAACTTTTTTTATAATTCAAAGAAGATATTCTCTGAACACCTTCCCTGAAAAAATGGCTCGTTAAGGCAAAATCGGCGCAAGATCCAGACTACGGTTTCCCTTTACTAATGTGTTATCCTTGTTTTCGAGGCGTGTGTGGAATCGAAGAGCATTGGAGTCAAGGAGACGGCCACGGCACATCGTCGAACACTTTTTCTAGTAGACTATGACGTTGTTCAAGAACGAGGAAACTGTGTTTGTGAATATGATGAGTAAATCATGAAGAAATTTTTCGTGGTGATTATAGAACCTATGAGTGTTCATGAATCGCCTGACATCTTTCGTCTCAACTGAAATGAAAATTTTCCCGAAGTCGACGTGAGCGAGATATAGCGGTGTGTAATACATTATCGATGCTTCAATAATGATAATAGTGTAGATCTGGTTCATTTAGACAAGCCTTTCCAATACTTTTGCTTTCTGCATTTCTGTTCTTTTCCTACTGTCGTTTTACTCTCTGAGATAATGTGTCGGGTATGAAGCTTTGCATAACAGACACCAGGAATGTGCACAATAGATGCCAAGACAATGTAGATCACCTCTCTTGCTGAACAACACTCTTCTCATAAATCTCAACGCTCTTCTCATAGTTCTTTATTAATCGGTTTGCTTGCACTCATGTTCTAGAAGCTCAAGAAGCGTGTAAACATTCGGTATTTCGTTCCCTGAATGTTAGGATTCGATAGTGCGTTAGGAAAATGCCATAGTTAACCACTGAAGCGATAGAATTTCCTATACCAGAACAAGGAACAAAGAACGTTGCAGTTAAATATTTAGAATCCATGAGTGATATGTAGTTAGGTGGAGCCCGCAAGAGAAATCATACCAAAAATCACAGGCGAATCTTTTCTGCTCTTATAATGGGTGCAGTGCTTGTTGCTTTTTTTGGGAAACATCCTTCTTCTATAGCTTCTTTGCAATGCTGAGAAAGTTCATATGTGATAGTTATCTCCAGCTTGCTCATCTCCACATTGGTGGAACAGTTTTATTGCTTAGCTTTTAAACACTTAGGCTTAGTACAACGTACTGAATAAGCCGATCATACTCCTCATCGATGGTCTGTACAATGGTTTGTTCTCACCGGCTGGAGAAGTGGAAAAAACCTCAGTTCATGATTTTAAGATTCCATTTCTCGAATCTGGCTGCTTCTCCTACTTTCTGTCTCAATGAGGCAACGACCATGACCATTTCCCACTCCGAATTTCGTCGGCTGTGTAAAACCTTCGAACAACTATGATGTAGTCAATTTCATTTTAACGCTCTCCATCGTCGTCACTTTTAGTCCACTGGATCCAGTGATGCTCCTCGTATGTTCTTCATTTGCAACCGTGGAATCAAAGTATTTGGCAATAATTCAGGTTAATTTACGAAATTAGTTGAATAAGTTCTTCTGACATGCTGGAATTCCTCTACCTCAAACTCACTATGCCTCGATGTTGTGGAGTAGACGCCGAAGGTCAAAGCTGGCTCAGTCCCACATCTTCTCATTCCGCCTTCATCTTCGTAAACGTCTCATTCCGCTGCTTAGTTGTTTCAACTAATTGATGTTTATGACGAAATCTTGTTGACAATGATATCAATTTCGCTGAGTCCCACAAATCCCGACAAACATTCTAGATCGCAAACTAAGTTTGGTGAAGTAGTTCGTAATTTCTCGAGCGTTCCCCTTTTCGTTCCGCAACGTTGTCGTGATTCTTTAAGGGGAGAGGAATCAGACTTTTTGTTTCTTCACTATTTGATGAGGTTTACCTGCAAGCTGAGGCGTAGAAGCTGGAAACACGCAGAGGTAGCTTGTTCAATCCTCGCGAAGATGCGGTTTCTGGTTCGAGGCGACCACTTATTCATCTCCAGTGCAATTACTACTCACTTTACATTCACAGAATTGCTGCCAAACTAAGACCTAAGATGATGCTGGGATATTTGCAAAACGCCTGAGTTTGGCAAATATCTCAGCACCATCTTAGTTGCATTTCACGTGATATCCTGCCGTTAAAAATTATAGTAGGCAGTAAATAAAAAAAAAAAGGTTAGGACTGTGATTTCAACCTCAGCCTCAGCTTAACTAAATTCGTTGCCGATTTGGGCTCCCTAGATCAATCCCGTTGACGGGTGATTGCTGATAGCGCTGATCGATAGAACTATCTGAGAGACAGGCGAAACGAAGGACCCGCATGGTGTGGTGGTGAACGCGTTACTCCCCGGAAAGGAAAATATCGCGTTCGTTCCCCACCGCAGACATCTGCGGCCCGGAGTTCTGCAAATATCTCAGCATCATCTTAGTTAAGATCTAAGAATTTCTTTTCTATTTTATACGACCCGCCTTCACATCTACGGTTTGGATCCCAGCACTTCTCACATTCGATTCGTTTCCACGCATCCATCATTCACTAAGGTCTTCTAACTTTTTTCATGTATGGCTTCGGCTGCTGTTTGAGGATTTCCATTTCATCTTGAATGTCGCAGAATGCTGGTTAAATTCAATTCTCACTGGAGTGCTGAGATAGTCGGGCCAGACCGTTCCCAACTGGTTTGAATTGAGAGGTTTTTTTCATGGACAAGTGCGGTACCGACTTCTCAAATCCGAGCAGAATGAGAGGCTTGGAGAACCTGAAGCGGGATCGAACCAGGGCCTAGTTTTGATGACCGGCATTATTGTCACTGTGCTATCCGTCCCCAAATACGAGATGTTAGACATGCGTGCATACGAGATACTACCCACATACGAGAACGTGCATCGACAAACGCATATATTATTACATCTGCTGCACAAGGAAAGTATAAATCAGTCCGTACCCGAAAAGACACGGAGCCCAATCTGTGGTCCGTCCACCTGGGTCCTAGTCCCACGTTCGGCTCACAGTTCACGCCCAATCGCTCCTTTAAGGATAAAACCAATCAACTAGCGAGTAATAAAATCAAAATAGATACCTCACACAGTGGATCTTCTTGCAAGACGAAGTGGTACGAAAGCACATAGACAAATTATGAAATGAACCGTTTTATTTGCTAGTATATTAAAATAAATGTTGTCACTATTTCAACTATGGTAAACTGATTTGTTGTAGGGAAATTATCCACATTTAACGCAGGACAAAGACGGACATAAAGTGAATCTTCCGAATCAATCAACTCCATCAGATATTCGTTACACTCAACAGCTTCCATCATCCATCGAAGAAGTCCGCGAAACATGCTCGACAGAAATAAACACAGCTACCGAACCGAGATATCCTAAATTGCTTACGAAAAGCGTTTCAATTGTTTCACCGTCGGAAATCATAGAACAGGTAAAACCATCTATAGTAATGTGGAACCAAACAATATGTTGTAAATCTATCTTCCATTAATAGAAATCCAACAATGAACTCAAATAGTGAGATTTTTTTCCGACTTATTTAATTTGTTTTCCTTTCATTACATCAGAGACTCGGTATCATTGCTTGCGATGTGCAATTTTTTAACACATAATGGACGGTGTGCATTCTATACAATCACACGCGGCTCCCCGAGTGAGCAGTATAATCCTTACACGACCACATGTCATTGGAGTTCAATCCGAAGACGCACTGAAATGAAGATGTACGGTGCACGAACCCACACAAGAGGCATGACGCATTGGTTTCGTGAGATTATTGTTCTACTGTTCAGTGTCCTCAGCTTTTTTCCACTCCTTTCTTACTTCTACATACCGCTGTGTTCTTCTGTGTATGTTCCCATCTTCTTGGACACCTCTTCTATGCAGTGGAAAAAAATCACCCATTATCTTATCATGGTGTTATCAGCTTGCCGCATAGTTTTCTTCGATAGCCGAAATGTATTTCTGTATTTCTCCCATGTATTTATATCTGTCGATTTCATTCCGCCGCCCGAAACTGCTTTTTGCAAGCATAGTTGAGAATTCCTATCCATGGACCAGCCCCAATACAAAATCTTTGTTCGACAAGCCATCGATTGGCTACCAAGGGTCGTGAAGGTATTACGTGTCCAAAAGGTAGTGTATCTACCTGAAAATATTAAAAGAGAACCAGATTTGGTCAACCTTGTGCATTAAGTAGTTGTTACAATACAAAAGTTCAACTTTTTTACGACCACGGCCATCTTCGCGTGGCAGTCTCATCGGACCGCTTGTCATTGGAACGCAAATGAGATGCGCATTGAAAGCAAGATGTACGGTCCGAAACGTACAGCAGCGTATGTGTTCAAACCAATTCGCATGGTCGTGAAATGGATTAGGTCTATGTGGGTCACTTTATTTCTAATGATTTGTTTTGACGCACACTACCCTATACTTATAAAGGATGAAGGGATGAAGGATAAAGCTCTCAGCATTGATTGATCCCTGAGGGATGCGCCTTGCATTCGACTTCATTACGCATCGTTAGAGGTGAGTGAATGCATATCTGGCTTTTGACTCGCCGTGGGCTACCGATGTGTTATGCCAAGGCTGCTATCCTTCCAGACAAGTCCGGTATCAATTCGCCGATCTATGAGAGATGGAGGGATTGGTGGGCTTAGAGCGCGGTGAATCGATCCCATGTGTATTGCAGGGCGCCTCCGACTACTGCCCTACACCATAATCAATCGATAGCTTATCCAATACATGTTGTGGTGAGCCTCCACTGGGGAAAAACTACATTCTGCATTTGGAAATGTGCAAAGAATTCTTCCTTGAACGAGTTGATTCATTCGCCGGTAATTTAACTGGTGAATAACATAAAAGGATAAAGCTTTTTGCGTTGATCAATCCCCGAGGGATGCGCCATACATCCGACTTCATTAAGCATCGTTTGGAGGTGATTGAATGCATATCTGGCCTTTACAATGACTAGAGCTGGCTGGCTTGCCGATGTATCGAGCCAGTGCTGCTATCCTCCCAGACAAGTCTGGTACCAATTTCCCGACCCCGCAATGATGGAAGGCTTGGTGGGCCATAGGCATGGGGATCGATTCCACGTGTGTGTTGCAGGGCGGCTCCGACCACTGCGCCACACGCCCCTATTTAACCGGTAGTTGATAATTATTTCAGTTCTAATCACTACAATGAATAATAGTCATCGTATGGAATCGGACATACAAAGAATACAGAGAGAGACTTGGCACAAGTGGAAGGCACGTAAAAATGCAATCAGCAGTGTATTTGTAAGGTACTCACAAGTAGTAAGTAGTAGTCTAGTTATCAACCTACGAAGAAAACGATAAAGCAAACTTCGTTCTACAATCCTATCACGTTTATAATCCTCCAACTCTTCTACTAACTATTAAAAAAATTACTGTTTATTGTAAAAATTCAGCAAGTCCTTCACGGCTACACGCCGTCCGAAGCGGCAGCGAACGCTAAAAACCGCGCGCGCTAAGTGTCTAAGGATTTCTTGGATAATGTTTATTACGGTCTTATTCAAGTTATCACTACGTATGAATGAGTTTGTATCTGAAATATCTTTGGCATTTTAGCAAAATATTGCCAGTAGTGAGTGATAATATTTATAAGGGTTACTTGGCAAACACTGATATGGACGAATTGGTTTTTCGCCGACAGTGAAAAGTAAAGATGCAGCAATAAAATGCTCTTCACGATAACGTTTTCTTTACAGTATCCAACGAATAGGCATTTTCTTTAATCTGACAAGAAGTAATGTGTTACAAAATGGTGTTTCTACCGCAACAGAAGTAAATATCGAATAGAAAAATCGATTTGTTCCAAGTCAACGTTGATACACTCCCGGTCATCGATCGATCAACATCGAACAGTCATAGCCCACTGTTTACGTAACTTGAAGCCATCGGACAGTTGTTTATCATCGATGTATTTGTTTCAGATTCTCGTCTAACAATCGTATTGATTACTTTTCTTCGTTAAATAACTTAAGTATTGTAAGTTGGTTAAACGCATTTGATCACATAACAGATGTTCGTTTCTTTTTCATTGCACACTGGCTTCGATGTTAATGGTACTTTCCGACTGTTTTTCTTTGTTTTCCACCAACCGTGATTTCGTTTGAACTCACTGGTGTAGGATTTACGTCCTTCTTCAGCCTCTTACAGAGTAGAGTTCGATTTCTTGATCACCTGAGTGCCCTGGGGCATTTTCATGCACAATCAATATCGGAGGATCCTTGCTTTGTGTACCATGTCATGAGGAAATGGTCTAAGAATTCGTCAGTGTGATGATTTAGATGCCGTAGCGATTTCTGATCACATTCTTCCGATCCACAGCTATTTTTCCGGTATTTCTTCCGTTATTTTTCCCTTATCATCCATGCAGGTGGTTTGTTGGTCGGGGCAACCTCTTCTGACGGCTGATCTGAGTTATCAGTGTCTCTTAGATTTGCTATCTTCTACGAAATAACTAATCGAAAAGTGCTAGGATAATCCAACCGGAAAGGCGCGTGTGGCACAGTGGTCAGAGGCGCCCCGCAACACATGCGTAGAATTGATCCTCGCGCTCGTGGTCCACCAAGCCTTCCATCCATTCGGGGTCGGCAAATTGGTACCAGACTTGTCTGGAAAGATAGCAACATTGGCTCGATACATCGGTAGGACACCGCGAGTCATTATATAGGCCAGACATGCATTCAATCACATCCAACGATACTTAATGAACTCGAATTCATGGCCCATCCCTCAGGGATTGATCAACGCCGAGAGCTTTATCCTTTTTAATTCAACTGGATATTCGTCAAACAAATCCATTTGAACCCTTCTGTTAATCAGAGAGATCTTGTGTCCGGCCGGCCTGTCTCGTCACTAGCATTCTTTTTAAGCGATATCGATTTGCATGATTGATTGGTCGAATGATTTGATGTAATGTAGCTGGCTGAATACTGTTCACAGAATATGCTGGATTCATTTACAATGAAATTACTACTAAAACTGGTTGTCTTTTATTTCATTACTACTCGGTATCTGCATTTAATGTTAGTGACCAGCTTTCCATTATTGATTAGCTCAAGATATTACTAACAGCTTTTTGGATTCTGGAACAATGTAGTGTTTTCTAGCAAAGAAACTGGAAGAAAATGGAATCAACTGGTCGATCATTATCTACCGATGAATCGGATGTGGTATTCGACGAAACGACACCTTTATTGAATCCGTGCAGGTGTGTACGTTTTCAGTGTTTGTTTAACAAACGGAAAGAAAAGCGGTGTTTACTAAGGTACTTAGGTTTACGTATCTATTTTACTGGTTCTTAGTGCATTTAACAGTAAGAAGTTCCGAACCACAGATTGATTGACGGTTTCCTGATAACAAATTGACAACATTGTTTCGTTCATCTGATAGAAGACTATTGTATTGATTGATCAGCTTCTGTAGAGAGATTAGTAGGATGCTTAGGAAATGCTAGAACTGTAGAAAAGTCCTTGTATCGTATTCTTATATAATTTATAAGAAGGCTCATCAGCAACTAGGATTTAGCAAAACAGAGGCTTATATATCTAGAGCTTATTGTTTGTGTTGTTCAGCTCATTGCCAACTGTTACTAATTATGAAACTGCTCAACTCGATTTTCCTGGTCCATCGACTACTCAGTCCGAGGTATAAGATCGATTTCGCTTTAAAATGGTTTGTAACTCTATATTTCATCCAATAGAACGTCGTTAAACTTTTCTGTCCGTACGAAACTTGTTCTAGAAATGCTTCGAGCATTTGGAGGTTTCTTCTCTTTTGTTAAAGAGTTCTAGTTTATATCACCACCATATATAAACTGTAGTTGTTCATGGTTGTTTAGCAGGAGTTTTTGATTTGTTCTTAGATGCTTACGTGATCATAGTTCTTTTCTAAAGCAATCAACAACGATGTTCTCGTATAGAAGAGGTTTTACTTTTTGTATGCTTTTTTTTGTTAATAGTTGTTTTACAGGTTGGAGTGAAACCATCTAAGAGGCCACGTCGAAGATGTGTCACTCAACGTTCACTGGAAACACAAAAAATGAGGTAAACATAGCTATGAATGACTATTTGTCTTGCTTTTTTGGGGTTGATTTCAAGTACAGAGGAATGGGAATGTTTCGTAAGTGCATAAGAAGCGAGTGAGTTTTCATTCATGTGTTTGTGTATATATGTATGTATGTATGTATGTATGGGTGTTGATATGTATGTGGGGTGTGTATACGTGTGTGTGTGTATTTATGTCCGTGGATGCGGCTATGAGTGGGGGGAGGTGTGTTCGCCCGACCCGTTGCATTGTCCTGGTTTTATGAAATGTTGCGCAATCTGAATTTCCGTTTTCGAGATTGTTTCTTACATGGAGTTTGCTAGCTATGGTTTCATCCTCTTTATCTTTATTTTTTACTTCTAGTACACAATGTTGTGTTGTTTTTTACTGAATTACACATGTATAGAAATAGTTGGTTGTGTGTAACACATCTATCTCGTGCAACATTGCACGTGTTTTCCAGCGCTATTCAGTCTGTGGCGTGTATCGACTATTTTTAAACTCTTTCATTTTACATTTGCATCAGTATAATCTATAACATGTACAGTTTCGTGGGATTAACTTATGGATTTATGTATGAGTGTATGTCTATGTGTTTATGAATGTATATAATCGGCATGTTTGCTTGTGTATGGTTTTTTGTAACTGTACATATATATATATATATATATATATATATATACATATATATATATATATGTATATGTCTCTATGTGAATGATAACATCTTTGTTCTTCTTTGTTTTTTTTCTCTCTCACTATTATGCATTACATGTTGTCCTTAATGACAGTTATAGTTGTAAGTTATTCGTGACAAATAGTCATCGAGAATGCTAAGCAATCCCTTGATAGGTCGGTCGCTCTGACAGAGCGAAAAATTATGAATCTACATGACTAGTGGATGTATGCGTTTATGTGTACGTATAGCGCAGAGGTGCCCTTTTAAGCACGCATTCTTTGGTTCGATCCCCCGTCTCGCACTCAGCAGGCCTTCCGTCCTTCTCTCCCGGCTAGGCAAATTGGTACCAGGCTTATGTTGTTGAAGCATGAAAACACTGACTTGATACAACGACACGTCATCGCAAGTCATTGGAAAGGCTAGATGTAAGTCCAATTACTTCTACGCTGCTTCATGGAGTCGAATGCATGGCGCATCCATAGATGACATGTCACCGTCGTATGTTGCATTCTTGTTTCTTTATCTATGTGTGTATGTCTGTGTTTGTTTATTTATGTGTTTATTTACGTATGTTGGTGTCTATATGATATATGCACTGTTTTGTCTGCCTGCCTATCATAGAGATCTCGGAGACAGTAATCGCAAAAATCGTTGCTTCTCATCGGCGTCAGGACAGTTCATTATGGGCGGTGTCGAGTGGGTGGTAGGCGGTCGGGCATAATTCCTTGATTAGAGAAGATAGTTATCAATTAGTCGTTACTTATATGACCAATATGATTGGCTGAACTCGAGAAGTACATCGACAATGTTCTATAATGTTGACAGAACTCTACAACGTTTCCACTGGAGTATTCGAAGTACACCATCGCTGTTCTTTTCATATTTCTTTTTCTTTTGTAATCTACCGTGGTTCACATGACACTTAGAGAATTTGGCACTAGGTTCTTTCTTGACCTGCTTACTTTATTGTGGATGAATTGACTCCAATTGTGAACTTATCTAACATTAAATGTGTGGAAATTGCTAAACAGACATGGGACGATAGTTTTAGTATCTTTTCAGTTTGTATTCACGCCCAGTTTTCTAGCGTTTGATGTTCTACAATAACTGTTTAGGACAAGACTGGTGATGCATGATGGTAAATTAGATTGAGTGACGATACTGTTAATTTCTTTTTCTACGATCTGCTAACTTCGGACCTAGTTCCCAACATATCGATATCCTTGTTGACCGCTTAAACTAAGGAGAAAAGGAGATCTGGAAAGTGTGTTTCAACACTTTTCTCTTTGAAAACGCTTTGAAAGCCTGCCTCATCTTGGCTTCAGTACCATGAGCGTAGGGCGTTAATGATTTGTGCGTATTCATGTGTTTTGTTTGTATTTACGACTATGAGTGTGTGAATTTGTGCATCCAACTTTTAGCTAGCGTAACTGTTAGATTTTCAAGATTGTGGTTTTCCAGTAGATGAAAAACTTAACGTCGTGATTTAGTTTCGATTTCGAGGTCTTCAGCTTAACTAGATTCGTTGCGGCTTTGGGGTCCCCAGATCAATCTCGTTGACGGTTGATTGCTGATGGCACTGGTAGGTAGGAAACTAGCTGAGAGAAAGGCGAAACGAAGGTCCGACATGGGCTGGTGCTGAACGCGTTAGCTCCGGAAAGGGATAATGGCGCGTTCGTTCCCCACAACAGACACATGCGTTCCGGACTTTTGCAAATGTCTCAGCGTCATTCTGATTGTGATCGTCGTCGTTGTCCTGGCAACGTAAATATTCGTGGTCGTTTTCTGTCTTTTCTCTGTTTCGTTATTGTTTTCACTACTATTGTTGTTATTATTATTGTTATTTCCTGTTGTTGCTCATGTTGCTTTTCGTGTAACAAGTGTAGTAGTAAGAGTTGTGTAGACTAGATGGGTTATTCATTCGATTATGGCGGAGTGATGAAGTGTTTTTTCGAAATCTATGACGAATCATCATTTGATCCTGAACTTGGTTAAATTTCTTCAATTTTTATGGAAAATCGTTAGGAGACAAGAGAGAGAGAGAGAGAGAGAGAGAGAGAGAGAGAGACATGAGAGGTAGAAGAAGGAAAAAGCACAGTTGACACGATGACCAAACATCATACAATTTCCTGTTGATGGATTGTAAGAGAGGAAAGAAGGGAACTTTTAGAGCAGTCATTCATCCATGGAGAGATTGTATCTCGTCAAATGCGACTCGAACATTGCGTTTACGAAAATAAAAGTGCAACCATCTGTGGCGTTTTGTTTTGTGATTGACCATGGACCAGTGGCTTTCGGGAAATCTCCATGTGAAAAGACTTTTAGTAGAGAAAGCAGTAGATGGTCTGAGTAGAAATTATGAGCGCAGAAGGACTTTAGTTGTTTTCAGTCTCTTCTCTTTTCTTTCCGTTGCTTGTAATTAGATGAAGTCTAGTATGTCTGCTTACTTTTATAAAGATCTTCGTATACTATATGTAGCTGCTTTTTTGTCAGCTTTTCTTCAAACTTTTCCTTTTTCCTTCCATACTCAAAACAGATTCTCTTTCGTTCTGTCTTTTCCTTCATGTCCTTTCTTTGGTGCTATTTATTCGCTGTCCTTTTTAGCTGTAGTATATTACACTTGGTGTTTTTCCCGTCGATGATTGAAAGATAATTTGAATGAGTGAATGATTTTCTCTCCATTCAACAATAAGCGCTCAGAGCTGCACAGCATACAAATAATTCAATTTCAAAGAAAAAATGGTCAAAATGAAAATACTTTGTAACATCACATATGAACTTTTTTTGCTAGATTTCTTAGGAAATAAGGCACGACTTGTAATTTTATTCGGCTGGTCTCTACTTTCGCAGTGTCTTTTTTTTTCGATTCCAGCTTTATTATATTTCACTGCAGAGCTTATTCTACGCACTTTAGCTCTGCGTAGTTGAATTATAACACCATTTTTGACGATTTTTAAGGGTTACAATTTTATATGTGGGAACGGAAATGTTGAAAAATCTAATTTGACGGACCAAACTTGAATATAATGCAATGGAAACGGCTTGAAGCATCAATAGTGTATGGCACTAAGGAAGTGTTAACGAACGCACAGTAGAACGTTAGTTTGGAAAATGACACCGTGGCGAAATTGACCCGGAACATAGGAAAGGTCGCCGAAGTTCTCCTGCTGTTGACGATGCTGAATTGAAGAAGACTTCGATGAAAGCAAATCCACTGACAACTGTTCAAGAAAGGTCAGAGCTCATTACGACATCTGGCCTAGTTCAAACCATCTAAAGAGAATTGGAAATCGAAAAAGCTCGAGAATTCGACTCCATACGACAAGTGAATGATCGTTCTCCATAACGAACCATTACACTTCGCATTGCTGACGTTGTGAAGATTGAACGAGCTGGACTAGGAAATTCTGCTTCATTAACCGCACTCACCGGACGTTTTGGCATACCGACGGCTACCACTCCATCTCGGCAATTTCCTCTGCGAGAAATGCTTCTGAAACGGAACCAAATCGAAACTGCTTTTAATCACTTCGTCGCTGCTAGAACTTCATAGTTTTGTGCAATAGGATTACATGGCGTTTTCTCTTGTTGGCAAAAATGTGCAAATTTGTATGATTGTTATTTCACTCAATCATTCTGACCTGAGATATGCCACTTTAAGAATACAAGTTGACAACTTACATGCATAAATTTACGAGCAACCTATTATTTATATGTAGAAATCATTCTTCTTTATGGATGATTCGCCTGGAAATTCCTCCCTTCTTTGGTTTTTCGCATAGTTTCCTTTGTAATCATTTCTCTAAGTTTACCATGTTATCTATCATGTTGGAGTTCTGTGCCACTATGACTAATCGTAATCGAAAAGCTGCATTTGTATTGTGAATGGGATGCAGCAAAAAGTCATTTGATGAGTTTCCCTTTTTCTTTCGTTTCTACGTAGTAGTACTCATGCTTATATGCGTCAAGTACAAGTAAATGTCAATTATGTCAAATAGTTAATCGAAGGGATTCGTACATGTCATGTGCATCTTTCGATCACATCATGCTAAAACTTATGCTTTACATCAATGGAATCACAGACTTATGAAGTTTACTAACCTCACTTACTTAGGTACTTGGATGGCCCGTCTTCAGTGGTTGTGCGGACCCAAGTATAATTTCCATTGTTTCGGAGTTTTGCTCGTCTAGCCATTATGGTTCCCTGGAATCCCGAGTTTACTAACCTACAATTTGTTCTTGTCGCTTTTTATTCTTGTAGTTGAATAGAAAAACTCTCTGGTTGTAAATGCTTTTATTGAATTCTAGATTAGTTATTGAGCGCCGTTCGTGAGACGTTATTCAATTTCACCTGTTGGTTTAGTATTACTATTTTTTCTACTCACTTTCATACGACATTCAGTCGCCTACTTGGTTCTTATTCTTAGGGGCTCGAAATATTATGACATGGTCCGTGTTCAGGACCGCAATTATTTTTGAGAATTACAAGATCTGGAGGAATCGTATGTATGGCAAAGGTTGTTGTTATTGATCAGGATTCGTTTCCAGAAGTATCACAAAAGTATCAAAATTTGTTCAAAACGGCAAATTTCGAATGCAAAGAAAGGTAACAACTGTTTTCTTTCCGTGTATACATGTATATATATGTATATATATGTATATATATATATATATGTATATATATATATATGTATATATATATGTATATATGTATATATATATATATATATACATATATATATACATATATGTGATGTGAAGCGAGTTTCATGGAGTGGTAGTATGTCAGAAAGAGTGCATGCTGGTTCTAACTATATATTTCAATCTCATTTTCGAAAATTTAGGCCATACATTGCATCACCTTTTATGCCAATCGCTACACCACTGTCAATTCCTTTGGAACGCCGAGCTCTCAACTCACCCAAGCCATCAAAAAAGAACGCCATTCTCAGTGGTAGTGCTAAACCAGATGAAGGTCTATTGGCTGCCGATGAACGACGGATACCGACGACCAATGACGAGTGGGTATATTTCTCAAACAAGTTTTTGTTTGTGCGACTACAAAAGCACAATCCTGTTTTCCTGCCTTTATTAACTGACGAATAACTATTTCAGTCCTTTTTGTTTTTTCTTATGGGATAGCTTAGAAGTTCCCTGATCACATTACGGGAAGGGATTTGATTAACTCCCGTTTCCTGCAAATGCGTAGCTTTTTGATATGTATAAACCATAGAAATTAAGCTAGTTTCTTGTCATTTATACTGGTTTATGTCGAATTTGAGAGTTATTCACAACGTATTGGTTTTTCCTTTAAGTAGATGAGTCTCCCTTGGTTTTCTTTTCACTTCCTTTCCCTATTTTGCCCACGTTTTGTTTGTTTACTTTTGGTGAGGCTAAACAAAGTCATGTGAACAAAGTGCCAAGCAAATTTCGTGCATGGAAAACTTTTGAATAACGATTAAAGACGAATATTTATGCGCATTCTTTATTCTTGATGAAGTGAGAGTACCTGCATAATTTATTGGCACTACAATTATACCACGTAATGCTAGCTAAGAAGTTAGCATTGTTATTTCAACTGAAGCCTTAGCTTAACTGGGTTCAGTGCCGATTTGGGATCCCCAGATCAATCCCGTAGACGGGTTGTTGCTGATGGCACCGATCGATGGAACTACCTGAGAGACAAACGAAACGAAGGATGGGCATGGTGTGGTGGTGAACGTGTTAGCCCTCGGAAAGGGTAATAGCGCTTTTGTTCCTCTCCACAGACACCTGTGGTCCGGAGTTTTGCAAATATTTCAGCATCATTGTGGTTGTACACTACGTAATGTTATGCTTTGGTACAATGGAATTAGGGCAAGAGAAGCGCATATGTTAGGTTTGCTGTGCAACACATGCGCTGTAGCTATGGTTCGATCCTTTCCGCACCAACCACGCGACGCTATCACTCCAAGGTCGGAAAATCGGTATCAGACTTGTCTTGAAATGTGTGAATCATTGACTTGGTACATGACTTGTTTACTGAATGCATTTCATAGGCTGTACATTCATTCAGTCACCTCTACGGTGCATGGTGGATTTGAATGCACAACCCATCCCTGAGGGACAGATCGACACCGCTGGTTTTGCATAACGTCACTGACTTATAGACTGAATTTGAATCCTAATATGTTACGTCACTAAGCTCCTGCAATGTCACTGTTGGTGGAAATTCACTTGTACAGCATAGCCCAAGCCAATATCATTACCTTAGAAGTCGTTTCGTTTAAGTTTATCAGAGTGTTCGCTCGTAATTCTCTTTCAGTTTTCTGCGTTTCACCTCTTATAACTGACTACGATTAACATTTCGTTTCTATTTGAAGACTACAGTATTCTGCCTATATAACCGTTACCGGTATTATCGAAATTAGATAATTTCAATCTCGTTTCGGGAGTATGAGCAACTTTCATGTTCATTTTTTCAAGTATCGGTCAAATGCATTGCTCTCGATCGATCGATCGACCGATTGAGTGAACAGTTGTTCCGTTGTCAACGAAATCGAAGACTCAACGCATCAAAGCTTCATCCAATCCACATAGGGTGCTGATAGCCTATGGTTAAGACCTGCGAATGCTGTTCTGCAGCTACGCTGTCATTATTCAAAATAAGAGGTAAATAAGAAGAAGGCAGATCCTCAGATTCCAAAGAAATCTGCATGCAGCTCAGTGTGTGAAGAGTGTGAAGACGGCTATCTAAGCATCGGAGTAATTCACCAGTTCACAGCTTAATTTTCTTCCAATGTTTGTTAAATTGTAAAGTGGTACTGATGTTACCGACATACAGTTTTCATTCAGCGCTGTTACTTATCGAAGTTTCAAAAGAATTCCACTCTGCTAGAAGACATGGAGCGAATCATATTTTTCATTCACAATCCTCCTGAACAAGTCTGACCACGAGGCTGTTTTTTATGTGCGCTTGACGTCTTATTAGAATATAGTTTTCTTCCCTTCTTCTCCAGGAAATGCGCAAACCCGTGTTGTGATCGTTCTCATGATTCTCGAAATTTTAGTGAACATAGCCAACCATCTTGATCATTGTTAGCCGATATAGTTTGGAATTCCAACTTCACATTCCCAATTGCGTGAGGTGGAACATGGCATTTATGAGATCTTTGTTTTGGTGAGATAATCCAGAATGCGTACTTTCATACTGTTTACATAGCTTTCTGATTTTCAAGTGCCATTTTAAACAAAGAATGAGTGCGGATTCGAAGAAATAGAGCAAAGCCAAATGTTTATTTTTCAATCTACACTTTTCATTATGGTATCGATGCATTCGTAAAGGGCTCCTATGGCGCAGTGGTCGGATGCGCCCTGCAATACACATGGGGACGACTTCCGCGCCCACGGCCCACTAAGGCTTCCATCCCTCCGGAGTCGGTAAATTGGTACCAAACCTATCTGGGAGGATAGCAGCACTGGCTCGATACATCGGTAGACCACCGCGAGTCATTGTAAAGGCTAGATATGCATTAAATCACCTCCAAACGATGCTATGTGAGGTCGAAGGCATGGAGCATCCCTAAGGAATTGATCAATTCCAAGAGCCTTATTCTTTTAGCTTTACATTCGTAAACTTCGAGGCTTTCCTTTTTCTGTGCTTTGAATTGAACTCGTCTTGATATCAGTCTCCCCAAACGGTTACTCAGCAGGAACATTTTCAAAAGTTTGTTTCAGTGAAGAAATTATCGATGCCAAATTTGTTTCTCATCTTTCTTTACTTTCAACCATATACCGACTTTTCCACATATCGTTGAAACCGGCCAACATTGGTTCCGCTTGATTAATGTTTGTCGTTGTGAGAATGATATTATCAACGAGGGAAAGTTGCTGTAGCATTAGTCGTCAAACCTTGCTTCCATCTTTTCCATTGGAGTTTTCACACGACATCGTTGAAAGAAGCGCTCAATACTATTAGCAAAATGGCACGCTGATAATAGCATCTTTGTAAAATGTCGACATTCTGGTCTAGAAATTACTTGGTGACTAATTAATGATGCATATTTACTGAATATGTTGATCCAAAGAGTCAGGAGTGTTCCAAGTTCTTGAGGAATGGTTCTTCTAATACAGAAAAGAGATAGATGAGAGTGAAATATAGCAACATACTGTGCTTTCTCGATACTTGTTGAGTGGTTTGGGTTATTTCAGCAATTCGGGTGGAAACGAAACCAATGGAAGAGAGTAGTAAAGCGTTCGATGTTGATCAGTTTCTCAGCTCAATGCATTGTTTGCAACAATCTCCCGTGGCTGGGAATAATTGTGCCTTTCAACTTTAAATAAGCATACATCAGCTGTAGTGAACTTCTTTAACTGAAATAAATTGCATTGAAGTATACGGATTTCAAAATCCTGATTTCTTGGAATATACGAAAGCAATTCTCATCCTATTTGGAGAACCGAAGCGATTGAATAATCAATATTCCGCAGAACGAGAAGGAACGGTGCCCTTAATGCGTCTTGATGTTTGCAACAGTCGCGCTTGCATTAATAGTTTTATAAATAAAGACTTCCATATCTATTTTTCGTGAATTTGAACTTTGAACAAGGTTGAAGTCGAGGGAAGATATCAGAACGACTCATTCATATACCTAAAACGATAAAGCGAAGGCTCTTTTATTAAGTCTACCAAGTTATCCGGTACTTTATTTGTCCGGAACTTTTCAAAAAAACTGTCACTGGTCGTTATGGGCTAGTGGTGAGCGATGTATTTGGCTTGGTTAAGCATCGAAGAGGTTGAATGTATATTTGGCCTACGCATTGACTTCTTCACATCTTCATCTTCGCTTTAGTGATGACATCGTCCTTATAACACCGAACATTAGTCAACCGGAACGTATGCTTGTCGACTTTGATAAAGCCTGTGGAAAGATTGGTCTTCAACTAAACCTCACAAAAACGATGTTAATGATGAACGGTTGGTTTTATATGCCCCATTCCCGCTCAAAGGAACGAATATCTCCGAATGCTCCAGTTATGTCTGTCTAGGTCGAGAAATCAATATAATGAACAACTTAGCTCTAAGAGTTGAGCAGATGGACACGAGCGGCTTGGGGAGCTTTCAAGAGCATCGAGGATGTAGTGAAGAGAACAAAGAACACCCGATTCCGTGCCCAACATTTCGACTTAACGGTAGTTCCTGCCCTAACGTACGCGTCAGAAACTTGGTCGCTGCGTAAACAGGACGAAAGATCACACAGCGTTATCGAACGCACAGTCGAAAGGGCGATGCTAGAAGTATCCCGTTTGACATAAATAAGGGATCGGATCTGAAGCTCCGACCTGCGTCAACGATCAAAAATCAAAGATGCCGTTCTGTACGCCAAACAGTCGAAGATGAGGTGGGCCGGACACGTAATGCGTGTCAGTGACAACCGATGGACAAGAGCTTTTAGTGACTGGATTCCTCGGGACGTCAAACGTATTACAGGAAGACCACTGACCCGATGGTCAGAGTTCTTCACGAAGAGCTTAGAAGAAAAATATGATGCTCGGCGAGTCCCTAGAGCGAGCAGAACTCACTGGGCTACTCTTGCACGCGACAGGGAAAAATGGAAGATTTACTGGCCCCCACTCGAGTCACTCGACGATCAACGGTGCTACAGGTGATACAGGTGACTGACTTCTATGCCTTAACGATATGCATCAGGTCAATGTTTTAATCCACCCAGGCCAGTGTGGTACTAATTTAGCGTGTCGGAGGGATGAATGAAAGCTTGGTTTGAGGTGCACGAGATAAAACCAACGACCACTTGTGTCGCAAGCCGCCTATCACCACTGTGCTTCACCCATCAAGTTCACACCATAATTAAGATTAACGTCGACGAACTCCCAGATCTGTGAGACTGTAGAATATTTTCATTGTCCATCTTCTTTTGTGCTTCATTTGACTAGATAAGAATTTCGCACTTTAGTATTTGATCGTCATTAAATGTAATCACAGTGACGCACTACATTTTTTTAAAACATTATGGTCTTCTTTTTTTCATTTTACGACGATATTCAATAGATAATAGTTGACTCATGAAATGTAGTTAATGGTGCAACTCGTAGACCTATTATGGCGTAAGTGCTATGTATTATTTAATAAAAATGAATGTCTGTGAAGTCTCTGTTCAGAAGGTTGGAAAAAAATTATTAGAGAATAGATTAAGGAAGCGAAATCATGTAGGAAAGGGAGAAGTCAAGTTACAAGGATTTCGTTGAAAGCTTCATATGCTACTTATAAGCGGATTATTTTTTGTGTTTAGTAAATATTCTGTGGCACCCTTTTGCTGTTAGTCCATTGTCGTCATTATTATTATTATTATTTTTGTTAATATTATCACTATTATTGTTATTAGATTTCTTCTCTCATACTGGTCAAATACTTGTGTAGTTTAATTTTTTTTAAGTAATCACTTAGTTTAGAGCTATATGCGTATAAACTCATAGGTTTTGTTCCTATTTTAAGCTTAAGGAAAACAAGGCTCTGAAAAAAAAGAACGTAACTTTGATATCACAGTCGAGCTCATTTCATCATTTCATAGGTCTCACTAGCGCCATTTCCCTCTTCCTATTAAATGCGGAAGTTTTAAAAAAGTATCTTGATACGATATGGTTGTGTATGAAAAATTCTTCGCCAGTAAGTGATAATCAATCATAGTTGAAAATCAAAAATTTAATAATCGTTTCATATGTTCCATATGTCATGAGTTTTTTAGCTTTCCTTTGCAGTAAGTATTTTCTTTATCGCCTTATCACTTTATTTAGAGTTGTAAGGCATTTTTTATTTACATTCAATCAAAATGTTTTAATATTTTACTAGAAGTTCGTTCTGGGAATTTTTCTGCTAGCATCTATTAATTTATGATAGTACAAGACGAAACTGAGAAAATCGATAATTTTTCTTGCTCAGTTGCTTTCAGTGTTTTTTTTTCGTTTCATTTTTTCATTTTTGTTTTTTGCAATGTTTTTTCTTTTTTGTTTCGTCTTTCATTATTATGCGATCGATAATGGGCAAAAATCTCGAAATTTCTTTCCGATTACTGTGCTTTATCTTTCTGGAAAATGTTCTCCATAAAATTTTGCGAAGTTTTTCTTTAGATCTGACTTCTTCGCTTAGGTGATAAGCTGTAATATCGACCAGCTAATGTGTCTTTTAAAGGAGAACTGTACTTCTTTTGTTTTTCTTCTCATGTCTAACTCTAAATTTATTGTAAACCTTGCAGAGATTCTACGTCCGACGAGGATGACTCCCAGATTCCGATCAAGGTAAGATCATATTTATTTAGTAGTGGTAGATATTAATTCATATTAGTTTTCTAACGAAAAAAGACAACCTGAAGTGATCCACTGAGTACTCAAGGAGGTCTTTCGTTTTCATGATCGCAGTGGGCTGATTGGTAAGTCATGGTAGGTCGCTAACTACAATGGAGACTCATTAATACCGTAGCCTATATTTATGAAATTGTGTTGATAAATGTACCCTATTAGCCAGGATTACCAAATAGCTGATTCGTTATTGATTACCAAGAAAACAACTAAGTTGTAGATAACGACGATTCGTTGAAAGATGCTATCCATATGACTATAACGCTTGAAATAACACCAATCTAATGAAAACATCTGACTTCTGTTTCTCAATAATAATTTCTTTTTGAGAATCCATTTTAAGGAGAGAAATTCAGTAGGTCAGTTTAATAGTCGTTGGTAAAATGCCTTCTTGTTATGGCTTCCTTCTTCGAATGCCAAACAGTCGAGTTGCGTCATCGGAACGGTTTAGTACCTTAGGTGATGTCATCGAGTATCCGTTTTTGTTCCTTTTTGAAATCATGTGTCCTTATTGAATCATGTCATAAAGTGATATTACAGTTTATTTTAGGGTTGTTCTCTGCGATATTTTTGATTTTTTTTACGAGAATTTCGAGGCCCTCTAACTTCA
Source organism: Angiostrongylus vasorum (assembly GCA_018806985.1). NCBI lineage: Eukaryota > Metazoa > Nematoda > Chromadorea > Rhabditida > Metastrongylidae > Angiostrongylus > Angiostrongylus vasorum. The sequence goes on along the minus strand of JADANN010000150.1, from coordinate 149,072 downwards.
GAAAATCCAACTTTATCTGTTGAAGTAAGAACCGTTGTAGTTAATCCATTGTTGTTAATATGTTGTAAGCCCTGTAATTATGTGGACTTGATAAATCAGATTTCCAACTATCTAGTAAATTCGTGAAAGCGTTTCTTTTTCTACTAAAGTAGTTTGCCGTTCCTAGCATATGAAGTTCAGTAGATCTTTGTAACGAAAAATTCACTAAGATCGAGTGGAAAACTCCACCACTTGCAAACACATGTATCATGCGCTGTGTCGTACAGCTGAGTTAGTCTCTTTGGTTTATCAGAACCTGTCGTAAGCACTACATTTCGTAGTGGTTCCTCTTGGTTTTTCTGGCTTCTTTGCCGGAAGAATTTCACCTTGGTTGAAAAATTAGTAGAGGAGGATATTGTCTGCTGAGCACGAAAAACTTATCATAACATTCTTCTGGCGTGTGGCCGACCTCGGACTGTGTTTTGATGCCTCATGTTTGTCCACCCATATGCGGGACGTCGTCGGCTGTCATTCAGAATTCATTGTCGTCACACATCACAGTGCTATCAAGAAACAGGTTTTTCGTCACATAAAGGAAGCGCAGAACATATTTCATAGTGGCGATTCTTTGTTGTTCTTTCTCTTTTTTTCCTCATGCGGCACCTTTTCGTGGAGTTTTTTTCTTGGTTTTTTAATTCTGTTCAGGTATTTTCTCTTGTTTCAAATATTTGCGCCTTGTTCGTACGCACCGTTTCGGGCCATTTTTCATGGAACTGCTTCAAATAGCGCCTTCAAATGGTCACCATCGATGGCATATGGTCTCACCGACCGTCGTCGTCTTCAAGACTGTCATCTCCATCACGAAACGAATTGAGAACAACAATGTATCGTACGACTGTTAACGTTCCATTGGCTAAATGTAGCTTTGATATTGCGAGAGAGTTCTGCGACGTTGTGTGCAACTTTGGACTCCTATTTAAAATAATTGCTTTGCTTGATCTGTAATCTTTTCTCCAAAAGCTACCATTGGCCACGAATGCCGTTAAATCGAAATGTATGTTTTAAAATAATGTAGAAATTTTTCACCAATATACAGTCATATTGACGAAGAGACATTTTCATCCTGCAAATTCGACTATTTCGTGCTAAATTGGCTAGTATTTTTAGGTCTTCTACCAATTAGTTTTCACTTTTTTTTTTTTTTTAAAAAAATCATGTCATTCGCTAGGATCGAATTGTGAGAGCAGGGAAGATTTTCAGTTTTTAGGGTTCGTTCTCGGCTTTATCGTCTAAGGAGTGGATTACGATGGTGATGTTAGCTCTTGCCAATCTTTGTTCGACAGTCGCATTTAGCTGTATCGCTCCTTTCTATCCTGACGAGGTTTTTTTTTACGTCCTGAACTCGATTAAAACAAATTATTCCACCATGTTCTACAAAGGCGCTGGCTACAGTCTGTTCCATTGTGCTCATTTTGTTGGAAGTATAGCAACGGCTGAAAAAAGACGAACCAAAGGATTCGCATGATCTGGTGGTGGACGTGTTAGCCCCCAGAAAGGGTAATGGCGTGTTCGGTCTCTACCACACACACCAGCTGTTCGGAATTTTGCAAATATCTCAGCATCGTTATGGAAATACTAGTAGCTTGTGTATAGGGCGAAAAGTGGAAGTTTGTGTTGATCATTTATAAACCACAAATTTTTCGGTGTAGAAGACTTTCTACGTGTTTTCTTTGTGTATTCATTTATTGTTAGGTACTAACAAAAAGTCTCTCCGCTATATTTTCAGGCCAAGAAGAAAGGCATGACTGAGTCCCAGACTGGAATCGTTTTTGGAGTATTTGAGCTGGTAATGTTCGTCATGGCACCAATCTTCGGGAAATACGTATGTTTAATGTTTTATATCTTTTTTATTTTTTCCTTAATGGTTAATTTAATATTCTATAATAGTTAAAACGTTGAAATGCGACCGATATAGCGAACTTCAGTTTGTGTTGTACTATTAGAGGTTGTATGATGTATTGTTTGCATGCTGGCGTGTATATGGGTGTTTGACTGTGTGGGTATTTTTGCATGGATGACAATTTGAGTGGCAAGTTATCTGTAAGTATACTCAGACCTCACGGCAGGGCTTGAAAGCTGTATTACATGGATATCCTCTCGGCAAAAGAAGTGAAAACAAAGGGATTCACCTCACTGCAAGGGAATGCCGTTAACGCCAGTATTGAAAACGACGACTACGAAGTGGATGGGAAATCTCAGGTTAATAATAACAAGCTTCTAAAATCGAGGATTATAATGACGATGTGTATTTGCAATGCACATATGATTTCCCTGGAAGCTTCCCTTTAATGTTTATTAGTGGGAACTAAGGATATCAAGTTACTTTGTCGTTAGACTGACCAATATAAGAGTGCACTGTCATCTTCGTTAAAATGAGTCTAAGCATGAATATCGGTAAAATGAGATTGATCACAATTTGAAGCGGAAGCTTGCCATTGAATGTATGGAAGTCAGTCTCGGTTTTGCGACCTCTTCAATCATGGGGTTGGTCGTCTTCTTTCGTTGAGAACCCTTTAAACTTGGCTTCTGTCTGCTACAGTTAATTTCATTTTAGTATAATTAATTAAGTTAGCTTCAGCCTTATTAGTTCATGTTTGATAACATTGTTGTTTTCCTAAGAGGTTACGTGAGAAGAAGCCCGCGTCTGAAAAGGTTCTATGTGGTGAATGCCGTTTTGATTTCCAAGTGAAGTTCCTTCTGTACCTAGTGGATTATTGTTCGCTTTTTTTTCCTTTCCAATTCCGATTTTATGGTATTTTGTCTATCAGAAAACTGCGTCCAAATGTTTTTAGAAAGCTTAACGCTTCCAGCTATGCCCTGACATTGTCGTATGGTAATATTCTTGGTAGAGATCATCTTCCGGAACTTACTAAACGAGTTGTTTACTTCAGAGTGGAACATGTCTTCGTAAGTATGGAAAAAGTGGATGGAAGGGGAAGGTGAAGTGTTCTTGGTGAAATATTCCTCCAATAGTGACAGATATTCTCGATTTTTCGTTGAGCTTACCGATATCTTCTTGTTCTTAACTTTTTATATTTCGGTGGCATGGCACTCAATGGGATGAGCAGCACCATGATGAGCTTGACGTTTGCGGATGAGGAAATAGTGGTTCTCTCCGTGGTCCTTTCCGCCTTTCCTATTCCTTTATTTAACAGTCTTTCGCTTTCAAGAAGCGCTCTCTTTCATCCTGAGTGATACTACCTTGGTGTTACCAACTACTACGATATTTATACACAAAGAATGCAGAAAGTTATAAATATGAGGAGAACAGTTTTTTACACTTTCTTTTTTTTTCTGACAAATGATCTAAATTTTCAGATGACTGTTATCGGTTCTAGGAATATGTTCACATTGGGTCTCGCCATCACGGGGATAACGGCAATTCTATTTGGGTAAGAGGGCTTTACATCTTTTAACTCATTTTCTACCACACCTTCTTGCGACTACATAAAGGGGGTCGGTTAACGCAGTAGTTAGGTGTGCACCGCAACACATACAATATGGTTAGTTCGATATCTCACCTTGGGTTAACCATCTCATCTCTTAGGAGTCGACAAATCAGTATCAAACTAGTCTGGGATGATAGAAAACATTGCCTTGGTACATCGATAAGCCTCCACCAAGTCATTGTATGTAGACTAGATACACATTCAATCACTTTTAGCGATAAATACATTTCTTGTAAAGTTTTTCTCTATCTTTCACTCTGGCTTAGCAAATTCACGTCGGTTATTACTTTTCCTGTTTAGGTTCTTGAATTACCTGCCGTCGGGTAGTATTTTCTTCCTAGCTAGCCTTCTAATACGAATACTGGAAGCTATAGGTGATGCTGCTTTTGTAACATCAAGTTTTGCAATATCGGCAAAATGCTTTCCTGGAAATATAGCTGTCGTTGTGGTAAATGAAAACTTTTTTCATAATCTGTTTTTTAATGCAGATTTAATAGATGTCACTCGTTCGCGACTTTATAGGGTGTTATGGAAACATTTGCCGGACTGGGGTATACTGCTGGTCCACTTATTGGAGGATTTCTTTACGAACTCGGAGGATTTCAAGTTCCATTTCTCGTTCTCGGCGCTATTCTAATTTTAGCGACGGCACTTGGCTGGTGGCTTATTGGAAATTTTAAAGACGGTAATGTTATGGACTAATATTTTGAGTAAAAATGCTTTAAGGGCAGGTAGCACAGTGGTAGTGATGTCCGTCATTACGAGCGTAGTGCTAGTTCGATTCCGCTCCGGGTCAACCATGTCACTCTTCCCTCGGGGGTCGGGAAATTGGTGCCGGACATGTCTGGAAAAAAAGTCAGTCTCTGAAATCGATTTGGGAACGCTCCAGCCCGGCTCTCCCAGGATTCCCGGGAGAATCGCTTGACCAGCATTCTACGACATTCAAGATGAAACGAAAATACTCAAGCAGGAGCAGAAACCGCACGTGAAAGTTGGAAGATCTTCGTGGATGATGGATGCCAGGAAACGAATCGAATGTAAGAAGTGTTCGTGCAGTATACGTGAAGATGGGCTTTATAGAATAAAATAGTAGAAAAAGTGCCTAGGAATTATTGAAAGACAGAAAAACGATAGCGAATCATCTGAAGTATGTTGCTTAGCAGACTTGCCCTTTTCTTTAGTTTGTTTTCATTCAAGATTTTATTTTTAAGTACGTCATGTCGTAGTATAGACCAAAGTGGTCGAATGCGGGATGCATTTTTGCAGTTTAGTTAGGAGCAGTGTTAGTAAATCAGGAGTCCATTGTGAAGGACATTGTTTTAAAAGGTCTGGCAAAATAAGCGGAAACCTTCTGCTGGGATTATATTTTAAAGTCTAAAATTTACAATGTGCATTTCTTAGGTTCTCGCCGATCGAAGTACGGTTCAGTTAAACAGTGTTGTGACGAAAAAACGATAAATATTGCGTTAGCTGCTGAATGGCAATCGTTATCAGATGAAGAACGGCGACATTTTTTTGAACTTGCAACCAAAGAACGTGAACAATATCAAATTGGATCGAAAGCAAAACTGAACGCTACAGAGATTTTCTGGAGAAAAGGGAACGAGTAATGAGACTTCGAAAGCATGGACGACGAATGGAAGTCGGTTCACAAGATGAAGTTGAAAAATCTACAATTGTTTTCGTAAGAAGATATTCTTCACGCGAAGTAAAAATCTTTCTAATCCTTGATGTTGCGGTGGTTCACGGTCCATGACCTTTTTACTTGTTGCGCATGTCCCAGCCTTCATCTATTCGTTCTCTGTGTGGACGAAAAGAGAAGAAAATTTACCGAGATGTTGCCTAACGACTGAATAGATTATCCAGTCACCCAATTGTCCAGTGAAATTTCTGGAGTCGAGAAACAAATCTGCTCGCTCTTGGTCTAGTTAAGACCACAACAAAAATAAAACCCAAACTGATTCGTGTTAGTTCTCTTAAGGTCTCAGTTAAGTATTTTCTGCCGGGATGGTATATTTTGTGAACCAATTTAGATAACATTGGTACATCGAAAGGAATGATGGCGATGCTTCGAATTCCTGTCATTTGGATAATGGTCTATGCTATTGTGGTGTGTGCGATATCACTGTCGTTCCTGGATCCTACACTCTCGGCGCATCTTCAATCGGTACGATAGTCGATGATATTGTTATAGTTAGTACTATATATTTTGCATTTATTTGCATTTATTTATTTCATCCTTTGTATGATTTCGTCTCTTTTTTTCTGTGTTCTATCCGTACAGAAACGATAATAAGGATGTTCTATCCGTACAGAAACGATAATAAGGAGTGTATTCTGATCTAGACAATTTTCACTCATTAGTAATAATGATTGGATTGATAGTGGGAACAACTTACTTATTTGTAAAATAATGGCTAAGAAATCATTGATGGTCTCCTTTAGTGATGAGATGTGGCAACGCACGCAGTTTCCGATAGTATCACTGCATCCTTTTTTTTTCATTATTTCGAAATGTTAGCTAGAACGACGGATTTCTGGAAGTTTTTAACTTGGATCCCCAGCATAATTTCCATGTTTTCGGAGTTTTGCTGGTTTAACCATTGTAATTCCCTGGAGTCCCGAGGTCTACCAGGCCAAGGTCTGTCCATGGTCGTCATGACAACAGGCAGTCGCCGCTCTTGTGGATCAGAAGGAAATTTGCCACCATGCGACAATCCTGGTATTGGTTCCATGTTAGCTGGGCTTCCTGATTTAAACGCCGGACTCCATAGCAACCTGGGAGATGCTGCTGGGAGGATGAATCCCCCCGCTGTACATTGCAGTCCGACACCCAGGAACACCTCCTAGCCACGATGAGGTGGTAAACCGTTGGGAGGAAAGTTGGATTGATAGTGGGAACAATTCGTGAACATTTTTAAATGTGAGGTAATTTGAATATGGATTTCCGAAGGGAACGATGAAAACCTGGGTTTCAATTGCTTTGGAGTTTTCCTTTCTATTTAACATTTCTCTATCCACCGTTCAAGTTTAGTTTTACGTTAAACCTTCATTCTGTTTGGAAGGTACATTTATTTAGAAGATTTCAGTTATTGGAGAGGGCCACGCAATGAAGCCCTTCATTGAAATTTTGATTATATGCACAATTAAAAGTTTATGGCTGGCTATTTTTAGAACATTTTTTGAGTTTATTTGAACCTTATGAAACCATTTATAAGAAGATTACTTGTGTTTTTGATTATATTTACATAAAAAACGACAATTCTCATTAATAGATGATGTGAATTTTTTTCAGTTCAATCTCACACCAACCATGATCGGCTTAATGTTTCTGCTATGCGGTGGCATCTATACGCTGACGGCTCCATTATGGGGTTTTCTTATCGATAAATATCATTGTACAACTGCTGTCATGGTTTTTGGATCGTCTGCCACAGTCATCTCAATGGCACTGATTGGACCGTCGCCGTTTTTACCACTGAGCAAGTAAGACATTCTCGTTTTAAGTTAATTATGATATATTTGATATTTGATAAACACTTGGATGGCTCGTCTGACACGAATGCCGAAGAATCGTTTGAACACCAGAACAAATTTCAATTCACTGATAATTTGCTAATTGGGTAAGATTTCTTTCCGTAGAATTTCGAGAAACTTGTGCTAAGCCTACCATTTGTCGTCATTGTTTGCCTTGCCTTCTGTGATTGTTTTGTTGCCTGGGTAGGAATAACTTCTGTCAGTATAGGACAGTAATCCACTAGTAGAAAGGTGGCATACGAACGTGAGTTTACACTTTTGTGCTGACGTTCGAAAAATCTGTAGAATTTTCATGTTTTCCAATGAGGTGTTTTGAGCAGGTATGTTTCCTAAATTATTGGTTTTGTTTTGATGCTTCGTGTATGACTAGTGGAAAATGTTTCGAAGAACGAACTGCTTACGATTTGAACACTTTCCTAGTTGTATTCCATGATGGAACTTTGTATTCTAGGAATCTTGTGATGATTGGAATATCATTAGCTGTTCTTGGTGTTGCCGCTGGCGCCCTTTATATTCCCACTTTTCAAAGTTGTCTGGACGCCGTTAAGTGAGTTGGTTTCGATTTATTTGACCTGAAGCGAAGTTTTAGCTTTTAGAAGTTTTGTTTTTGTAATGAACAGTTGATTTTCTTTTGCATTTCTTACGTTAGACGTTATTCCTAATATCTACTAGTATTATTGTTTTTTATCTTCTAGTATCTTATTGTATAATTTCGTTGCAGAGATCACGGTTATGATGATTCCTTCCGCACGTACGGTTGTGTGTCAGGTGTTTTCCAATCAGCATTTGCCTTAGGGTATGGCTTTTCGAAATTTTGGCACAATTGTACTGGAATATTGCGGTGTTTTCTGAAGTTTCCAACGGTTTTTATTGTTTTTTTTTCTGGTTTTACAGTGGATTTATGGGTCCTACTGTTGGCGGGTTCATGGTTGAGAAGATCGGGTTTGCTTGGACTACGACGGTTATTGGTGCTATTCATATTATGTTTGTGAGTGTTCCGTTTAGCTTTTTGTGGAGATTTAATTCCTGTGTGCTGTTTTCCTTATTGAGGAGGTTTAGCAGAAATAGGGATGAATTCAACTATCACTGGCTTCATCTCTGAGACGTTCTTGCGGTTTTTCGGTCATGTTTTAATTGTGTTTATCATTTCTATTATATCGTCTTTGGTGGCGATTATGAAATCGTTTGGCTCTGTCTATTCTTACTTATACTCGAACTTCATACGATTCTAAATTGCACCCAAAATTTACCTATTGACCAGGTAGCAACGGAATTATCAGTTTAATTCTAAATTCTGACCTATTTTAAGTACACAAGATCTCGTTAAGAAGCCTTGTTGGAGTCTTGCTTATCGAAATGATTAGCTTTATCCAAGTTTTTTTTTTTAGTATTCATAAAAGAATAGCTTTCTTGAAGACTTATAGAACATACTCAATAGTTAAATCGAGTGAAGTTTCCAAAGATTTAGAGCTTTAGAAAGTCTTACGATGCGAAGCATAATGCTATCATCTGGATCATTAGGATTCCGGTCTAAGGAATCCGCGTATTGTGTTGTTTTCTCGTGCTGCTGCGCTGCCATTTAGAGGAATATGCGATGTTTATGAAGTAGAAGAGACTGAAACGGAACCTTCCGTTAAGACCACTAGTCTACATCATCAGTGGAGTTGACGATTTTTTCATTTGGTGTAGTCACGCTGTTTATGATGTGTCACGCGGTGGTTCATTAGAGGTCGTTTGTTTTGAATTCTTCCAGTTACTTTTTTTTACAGCATTGCGAATTCCTTTGTAAATCGATCCCTCGTTTTGAATAATCAATGTACTTTTTTTATGGATAAGCTTATATGAGGTTGTTACCAAGCATTTATTCGGCGGTTTTTTTGCTCCACTGAATAAGATTCGACTCTGTGCCACAACGACAACAGCACATCTCAAGGCCGAACTACTGGGCCATCGGATTTTAACAGCTGCGCTGAAGAATACGAAGACGTCGACACATACGAAGACGACACGGAATAAATGTTTGATAACAACCTCTTGTTACGTCATC